>PRKT01000003.1:3272463-3298529 GCA_003671525.1 Saccostrea glomerata | reverse complement strand
AGTGTAGTCTACTTGTGTGCCAAAATATATTGAAATCAGACCAAAACTGTAGGAGGAGTAGCATTTTGAAAGAATTTCACAGAAATTTCTATTTTTAGTAACCATGGCAACACCGATTATCGAAATCAAAAACCGATAAACAAAATTATGTATCTGAGTGTAGTCTACTTGTGTGCCAAAATATATTGAAATCAGACCAAAACTGTGGGAGGAGTAGCATTTTGAAAAATTGTTTACAGACAGACGGACAGACGGCTGGACGCCGGACGCATTACTATCGCATAAGCTCTTCTGGTCTCTGACCAGTAGAGCTAAAAAGTAACTTGGCCACATCTCCTAAAGTAGCTGTACAATTTGAAATCTTACTCTAACACTGGGTATACACACACACCAGTAATTCTCTTCTGATGGCTGAACAAAAGGAGACCAAGGAATGGATTAATCTTTTTCTTATCATATATATATATATTACAACTGTTGGGTGTCAAAAAATCCTTTTATGTCAAAAATCAACAGCACAACATACAGATACATGCATGTAAGTATAGTTTTTCTTGTCTTTTTTTTCCTTCTCTAACCTACCTTACTGGCTTCTTCCATATTCAAACTCTTCATGGTAATTCTATAATATTCTGTCTCCCCCTGTTTAATACTTCTCTCTGAAAATGAGAACAAAAACAAAATTTCCAAAATATATCAAAATTTATTAGCATGAATTCATAATATCAATGGACTTACTGTTTTTAAAATTAATATTATGCATTTGATAGATGCTATGAATTGCAATTAATGGTCCAGATTCCTCTGTCTAATTCCAAAGAAATATAGATAGCACCTGCTTGATCAAAGATGTTTTTCTGGAAATCTTCTTATAGTAAACTCAATAATTTAAATCTAATTCATCAGACCAGAGTATGTCTTTTATCAAAATGTTCATTGAAAACAACATTGCTTGATAATTATAACCATGGGATGAGTGTAATTTCTTTTGTTATTGAAAGAAAAGCAATAAAACATTTGTTTTATATTGCTTTGTAGTAAATTTATGGAAAAAACTGTATTTTTTAAATATATTTCAAAATATGGTTACTGCAAAACACTTACATTTGTTGGAATTAAGTAATGTAAAATCACATTTTTAGCTCACCTGAGCTGAAGGCTCAAGTGAGCTTTTCTGATCAAAATTTGTCCGTTGTCTGTCGTCGTTGTCGTTGGCGTTGTCGTCGTTAACTTTTCACATTATCGACTTCTTCTAGAGAACCACTGGGCCAATTTCAAACAAACTTGGCACAAAGTATCCTTAGGTGAAGGGGATTCAAGTTTGTTCAAATGAATGACCACGCTCTCTTCCAAGGGGAGATAATTATGAATAAGTGAAAAATTAATGGCATTTTTAAAAAATCTTCTTCTCAAGAACCACAGGGCCAAGAAAGATGAAACTCATGTGGAAGCATCCTCAGGTAGTGTAGATTCAAGTTTGTTCAAATCATGACCCCAGGGGGTAGGGTGGGGCCACAATGGCCGATCAAAGTTTTACATAGGAGTATATAGAGAAAACTTTAAAAATCTTCTTCTCAAGAACCAGGATTTTCGACTTCTTCTCAAGAACCACTGGGCTAATTTCAACCAAACTTGGCACAAAGTATCCTTATGTGAAGGGGATTCAAGTTTGTTCAAATGAAGGGCCACGCCCTCTTCCAAGGGGATATAATTATGAATTAGTGAAAAATTAAAGGCATTTTTAAAAAATCTTCTTCTCAAGAACCACTGGGCCAAGAAAGATGAAACTCATGTGGAAGCATCCTCAGGTAGTGTAGATTCAAGTTTTTTTCAAATCATGACCCCGGGGGGTAGGGTGGGGCTACGATGGCTAATCAAAGTTTTACATAGGAGTATATAGAGAAAATCTTTAAAAATCTTTTTGTCAAGAACCACTGGTCCAGGAAAGATGAAACTCATGTGGAAGCATCCTCAGATAGTGTAGATTCAAGTTTGTTCAAATCATGTCCCCCAGGGGTAGGGCGGTGCCACAATGGCTGATCAAAGTTTTACATAGGAATATATAGGAAAAATCTTTAAAAATCTTCTTTTCAAGAACCACTGGTCCAGGAGAGATAAAACTCATGTGGAAGCATCCTCAGGTAGTGTAGATTCAAATTTGTTCAAATCATGACCCCCAGGGGTAGGGTGGGGCCACAATGGCTTATCAAAATTTACATAGGAATATAAAGGAAAAATCTTTCTAAAAAAATCTTCTTCTCAGTTAAGTACTTCAAAGCAATGATTACATGTAGTGATAGTAAAGGAAGAAAATGTTTTTAAAAAATCTTTTCATCAAGAACAGCAAAGTCATATGCTGTATTAATACATTGTATGAAAGCATTCTTAAGCAGTATTAAATTCAAGTCCCCCCCCCTCACCTTTAATAAACTTTTCAGATTTGATCTGATTTGTGTTTTTTCCTACGATTTGCTCAGGTGAGCGATGTGGCCCCTGGGCCTCTTGTTTGTTCTAATTTTCACCTAAATTAAATGTCACTGTGACCTTTATGTAGGATGAAACACAATTTCTACCTTAGATGTATAAATTGGCCAATTCTTATGGGCTTCCAATTTTGAGCCAGACAAGATTTTTTTCATATTTGACCATATCTATTTTTATCAAAGGTCACAGCAACCTACATCTTTTGCTGTCTTATGTTTTAATGAGCAACACATTCCAGGATGTATCAGCTGACAAAGTTTGATCATTCTAGATCTAATATTTATGTTATGAGCTGAACACAAAAAAGTTAACAGGCAGACAGATGGACAGACAGAAAGATAAATAGGAATGACATGCAACAGTATCACTTATTGTAAGACAGGCATATAAAAAGCAGAATTACACATTACATGTCATGAAATCTTGGACTTCTAGTCTCAGCTTCAGTATCAACATCCTGATCATTTTCTAAGAGTCCCATAAATGTTTAGATACCAAAGTTTATATTTACATAAAAATATGGGGAAAATGGTGATCCCATCCCAAGCATTTCTTAAAAAAAAAAAACATTTTAAAAACAGTCTTGTTTTAAGACCCAATTTCTGTTCATCCTTTTTCAATAAATGTAACGGACACATTGTACATACCACTGCCTTGACCTCTTGACCTTGACCTCACTGCTTTCTCTCTCTCTATGGAGAGATCCTCAATCAGAGCTTTCTGATCCTCCACCTCCTCTGTCAATCTGTCTATCACAGTCTGTTGTTCCTTCATTCTGTTCTGGGCATCCTCCAGTTCCATCTAAACAAAACAGCAAGATCAGGTATAAATGATTAGTTAAATAGTAAATAAACCAAAAAGCCAAACATAATGAATAATTGAATTAGAATAGAACTTACCATGCTTTCATCAAAAATCATTAAAAATTTTTTTTAGAAATTAATAGCAGATATAGCAAACAAGAGGCCCATGGGCCTTATAGGTCACCTGAGTATCATGTAACAACTTTCAAACAATTGAATTTGGTTCTGTTTTAAACCAGAGGCCATAAAATTCACAATTTTGAAAGAAGTGCCATTGCTTATCATAATTATAAACTTAGCATGCTTACTCTATTTACTTTATAATAATACCCAGATGTAGATCAGAGTAAAAAAGAGAATATGCACATCCACTTTATAAACAGTTGTGCACCCCACCCAAAAGGAACCACTGACCCTGGAGCCATGAAATTCACAATTTTAGAAGAGGTACTCTTGCTTATCATAACTATGTACTTAGTTAGTTTATTTAATACCCATGAGCAGAGAAAAAGATTTTCAAAGAATTAATGCATTTTCACTATATAATCAATAGAGCCCCTCCCTAACACCATAACCCCTGACCCTGGGGCCATGATTTTCACAATTGTGGAATAGGCACTCTTGCTTATTATAACTATGTACTTAGTTAGTTTATTTAATACCCAGGAGCAGAGAAGAAGATTTTCAAAGAATTAATGCATTTTCACTATATAATCAATATAGCCCCGCCCTATCATTATAACCCCTGACCCTGGGGCCATGAATTTCACAATTTTGGTAGAGGACTCAATGGTCATTACATTCATGCTAACAGTTTGTCTGCTTAATGTCCAGGAGTAAAGAAGAAGATTTTTAAAGATTTCATTAATTTTAGTGGTTTTGGCCCCACCCCTCAGGCCCCAGGGGGGTAGGGACCATGAAATTCACAATTTATGTTCCCCTTCACCCATAGATGCTATATACCAAATTTGGTTGAAATTGGTTCAGTGGTTTCAGAGAAGAAGATGAAAATGTTCAAATGTTAACACACGATGGACGACGGACGGACGAAAACGGATAGCAATAGGTCACCTGAGTCACTCAGGTGACCTAAAAACAGAAGAAATTTTAGAGTCAAAAAATAAACACTGTTCAAGAAAATGTTGATAAGTCTAAGTGAAAAAACTCTTAAGTGTTTAGTCCTCTTTGTATGTGTAGATACATTGTACATTTGTAAATATAGGTCAAATTGATACTTAATCATTTTCCACTTGAAAAAGTGAAAAAACTCTTAAGTGTTTAGTCCTCTTTGTATGTGTAGATACATTGTACATTTGTAAATAATATAAAAATATTGATACTTAATCATTGTCCACTTGAAAAAGTATTGATTTGTAAAAAAAATTATGGGACCAAATAAGACCCTTTGTAAAAAATTATTTTTATTTACAACTTAGTCTTAGGATTTCCCATCTTCCATGTTTGTATTATGACACATTTTTATATTGATATAGCATGGTTATTCTTTTAAATGAAAGGCTTGAGTGAAATAGAGAAATTAGGAAAATCAAAGCATGGGAAAAGAATCAAATTACTTTATGCCTTACTTGCCAGTTTATTGTGTATCACCCATTGTTGAGTACCATAAAAACATGTATGGCTGCTGAAAAGTGGTTGCTATGCATTTATAGAATACAAAAATGCAGAAGAATTTTTCACTCATTCATATTATTTTCTTGATTAAAATTTAACTATAAAACCACAATCTTACCTTTAATGTTTCTCGTTCTTTATATTTTTGGAGTTCAACTGTAGGAACGTCTTTCAACATCAGATCAACATTAACATCCTGGTCTCTAAGATCAGTCAAAAAAGTACGGAATTTCTGCCATTTGATATCCGAGGAATTCCCCAATGAAGGGCCTTCATGTTGGCTGTTCCTACAATGAGAAAGCCTAACTGTGAGGTGGTTGACATTATTTAAGGGATATACTGTACATTATACAGTAGCTAGAAAGAAACCTCTCACCTTCTGAGTTCGGTTGGTTTACATGTGACTATCTGTATAATATTGTTGGTTTTCAGTATATCAGCTATTGATGATGATTTGAGGGAAAAGCAACTACATCCATTTATCTCCAATATTCTACAAATAAAACATTTCACTTTCAATATCAGTAACAGATTAGTTACAACAGTATTTATTGCATAAAGAAATTATCAGTTTTGTATTGTGTGTAATGCAAAAACTACACATTATTTGTAGAAAGAGGTTATATTTTCTTTACAATGAAGCATTCTGCTTTCTTCATGTTTCTCTGTTGCTGTACAGTATGTGTATGTTCATAGATAATAAAGAAATGAATTTAAATAATTCAAAATTTATTAGAAATCTATATCTTTAAAATTAACATGAATGATCTTCTTAATGGTATTCCAATATAAGAATTGCTCCCTAGAGTTGTGTATACCTGATTCCAGTGTGGATATCTGTCTGTAGAGTGGGACTGACATTGCTGATAACCCACCAGCCATCTGGACTGGGCTCCAGGGTAATACCAAAGGTACCCCCCTTCTTCTGTAATGTGTAGCAGGACACACAGGCATTCGTACTTCCTTCTAAAGCTTCATACCAAGAACTTGTTGCTGATTTCTAGTAAATAAAATGAAGATTTCAAATAAGAGAAAGAATATTATTTTCTAACTTAAATTTTGAACTTCACTATATATAGATATATATATTCTTCTCAAACATAATACAATTATATATGATCCCTGCTCTGGTCTATATCCAGGATCAATGTTTATTCACTCTTTGTGTTCTCTAAAAAAGTTTTTAAGATTGATCCCTGTTCTTCATTTATATTTTTCACAAAAGTAATGTTAAATCTGGACCTATCTTACATATATCTTATATCGATACACCTCTTTTCAATAGGCATTCAGCAGATGTGCAATTTTATGCATTGCTAAGCAAATTTTTTAAAAATTATAGAATATAGGTTCAAAACCTCTCAAAATATATGGACAGAGTTAGGTTATTTTAAATATTGTTTTAAATATTCAAACCTTGATTTTTTTCTTCTCAAAAAATCCTTTTGGCACTTCCCTTTGTTGTCTGAAAAGAAAGTGTATTTCACTACATGTAAATGTATACCGGTATGTCAGGTAACACACTAGAGGTACATGTACTGTGATTGAGCTCTGACACAAAAACAAACCCCTGCTGTATTTTTTTAGTTAAATACTTCAACAAATTAGAGGTTTCAAGATATCATGGTTTAAATTTGCAAAGACAAGGTGCTTGAGACTCCCAACAACTTTGATAGTACTCAAGAGTGACATTGACGTTCAGCATACCAAGTTTAGCTTTATTGATTGCCATTAACTTAAGTTCTTTTTTTAATAACTTCTGTAGATATCTAGGCTAACCTGTTGTCTGTGCCGTTAGTTGAGGTAGCTATTTTGGTCTTGATGTGACTGAGGACACTTGGTGTGTCTGAGGAATCTGACTTCTTCCTCTGTTTGGGTGTGGGTGAGGAGGCATTTGAGGACATTGAGGAACAGGAAGAGGATGAGGAGCTCTGGGAGGAGATGAAGGTGACAGGAGCACTCTGTGACCTGTGGAAGGTGTTATCATTGGCGATCTGTTTGGCCAATCGGTACTTCTCTTTCTCAGTGGGTGTAGAGATCCTGGCTGGGTCTTCCTCGTCTAACTGCTCCAGGCGTAACAGTTCATATATGTGGGACAGAAGTTCCTCCCTGTCTGCTACACTGATGTGCTCGTACTTCTCTGTTCATAAAAATAACACAAAACTGTAGTGTTTCATGTCAACTACAAACGTGTATGAAATCATTTTGTCATTTTTAAAGAGTGTTTTATGAAAACAAAAGACAATTAATCTTTCAGACATTAGAAAAATAAGTCTATATTTTACTTGTCTTTTGACTATAGATATACTAGCTCAAATGAATTTATGTCTGCATTTCATGAGGAATACGATATGATTAATACACTACATAATTTCTTCTCTAAAATATATATTTTTGCAAAAATATAGTCAGATTATTTTTAGTGTCTTGTAAGATTTCACTATTAGTTTATTATATGACAACCTGTTTACATACCTAGAAAAGCAAGATCAAGGTTGGCCAAGCCTGCTCCTGTTACATGGTGCCCTGGAAATGAAAAAAAAATAACCATAGTGCTTGTGTCCTTAAGAAAAAGATCAACCCACACATTAAAAAGAAGCTGTATCTTGTTTGATCTACTGTGTAATGCACTTAAAACTTAGTTTTTAAATCATAAATAAATCTTTGTAATTGATACACTGCACATAATGTGAATAAATCTTTGTATTTGATACACTGCATAATGTATTCTTTCAGTTGTTAGGTTTTGAACTGATTCTTACTTTGAAAGAGGAATATGAACTTGTTTAAATGTTTCTGTTCCAACCAATGGATGATATCTGAGGTACTCCATGTCTTCAACTAATTAAAAATTATAATTAATTACAAATGTTATCAATTCAATAAACTGGGTCAAAATACAGCAGTACATGCAATTGGTGACTAAAAAAAAGAATATAACAAACAATCATTGTTAAAAAAAAACAAGGTAACTTGGTTATAAACTAAATTGAACATTTGATTTTGTATTCAACTTTAAATACACTGTACAGGTAAGTTTTAATTCTCACATGTCTGAGAATGGAGGGTTCCCTCTGAAGTGGTCGAGATGACATGTTCGCTCGGCCTTCAAACAAAGAACGCACAATGTTTATATGAAACTCAAGAAAGCAACATACATATCATATGCCATTTATTTCAGAGATTAAAAATATAAAAAATCAAAAATTAAATCTGAAATATTTATGAATAAGAAAAGGAAGAGAATATTGTTACATCAGACATTCCATTAAATCAAAAGACTGGACAAATCAGAAAATAGGGGGTTAGTAATTTATTGATGGATATAGGCACACAAAATAGATATATTTGCATCTTAAATTCATAGCCTTTAAAAGTTAAGATCATTTGATGACCAAAGTTCATCTTAAAGAATATTTCATTCAAGAATAATTTACAGAAATTCACCAACAGAACAATAATCAGAAACGTTTTATTTAAAGATTGATCAAGTTTGAAAATTATACAGATCTAGCCAGTTCATGTTGCACTATGGCAGCTTAAAATCTAACAACTTGTCCAGCACAATTTCTACCAATAACATTTAATTTATAATGTGTAAGAACCTATAAATGGGATCAAAGAATAATGTTTAATGCTTTATCAATGTATGATGAACTATTTTAGTTTAAAATGCAAAAAAAACAGTTGACTAACTAAAGCAAAAAACTTGTCAAATATAAGATGTATTTTTTAAAATTCATATTATGCATACTGCTCCAAAAGCACGTACATGTTTTTATGAAAGTGAAAATCATTAGTGTAGTTAATGCAATATATGACAGCTGCCCTTTAATGAGTCTGTCCTCTAATACAACAGAATATTTTGACATATATACATGTATGCTGTATAATGGTCTCTTGTTAACTATATATCTACATCTGAATCATTACATATCACAGTGCATAATGAAAATGAAATGAGTCAAAAAACACACAAGGCAACAATACTCATGGAAATATTAGTTTCATTTTGAAGAAAAGCAATGGCAGGCAAAAAAGAAGATGAAAAAACAAACAAACAAACAAAGGTAACAAATGAACTGAACATTCAAGTTAAAATATTAAGTTATATGAAATAAATAGATGAAACACACAAGTGTCAAATCTTACCCTGAATTAACAATTATCTTAATTAAAATCCATCTAAAACAAGAAAATATTTGTAAAAGGACACATCTGTTATCAGAGCTGGGAAATCATAACACAGACTGTCTTATTTAATGTTATGCCTGAGGGTCAAGATTACAGCTCGACTCTCTGTCACACAGTAAAGCACTGGTCCCTG
The DNA here is from genome assembly GCA_003671525.1 of Saccostrea glomerata. Lineage (NCBI taxonomy): Eukaryota > Metazoa > Mollusca > Bivalvia > Ostreida > Ostreidae > Saccostrea > Saccostrea glomerata. The sequence goes on along the minus strand of PRKT01000003.1, from coordinate 3,289,283 downwards.
AAACACGTAAACATCACTGCCATTGCACCTAAACATTTCCTATCTTTGTCATTACCTTCATTAAAGTAAAGAGGACTAAATGCGACATAGATTATTCAATGAATTAAACTTGAGTTAAATGAAATCTGACTTTGTAGAATAAACACCTGGAATATATCTGAAATATGTTCTTATAAACTGGTAGACTACAATTCTTTTATCTGTTTAACTAATGAAAGAAAAATTACTTCTTTCATATCAAAAATTACTGCATCAGAAAATGATGTTGCGATATTTTTTCAGTATGGATTTTTCTTACAAATGTATAATAACTTATTGTTTTATTCGTGCGTATTTAAATAAATTACAGAATCCAAATACTAGTACACTGTGCCCAGTGACATTAAATCAGATGGGAATAAGTCAATAACTTACTAGGTTTCCCTTGAAAAAGTTAACTTTATCTTATATATATTTAATATACAGATTAAAATATATAAAACCAGGAACTCTTTTTACTGACTAGTAAGTCAAAATTAGTTTTATCTTTGAGGTTTTATTTTAACCCTTTTGATTTTTTCATGATTTTGGGTTCTTGTACCTCATGGATGAGGTACAGTAAAACTCGGTTATAAAAAAGTCACTGGGACCTCTGAAATTACTTCGCTGTATCCATAATTCATTATATGCGTATAAATAATTCATTAAATTTATATAGCTGGGGATCCAAGATAACAATTTAAAAATTTGCCCAACCATAAAGAGGAATCCCCTCACCTCACTTGTCCTCTTCCTGTCCGCTAGCACATAAGGCCCGAATAAAGAGGACTAAAGGGGTGAAAATAAAATGGGGGCGAAATTATCCCTGTAGTGTATAAAGTTTTAAAAAATGTTTCTAATAACTGAAATTACCCACAACAAGTACCTTACATAGGCCCCCACCAGGGTTTGAAGTTCACTATATATACAACTCACAAAATGTGAGTTAGAATATCCAAAAACTGTTTCAATTCAGTTTTAGTCTTTCTCTCTTTAGATACTGTTTATATCTGCCATTTTTAAATGAGCGAGCATGTGTCATGTCCGATGATCATGTTGTAAATCAGTAAATTACAAAGTTTTTTAAAAGATGGATAGATGGCTGTTTATTTTTGAAAAGCTTTCATTTTAAAATTACGAGTTGTCTTTTGAAATTGCAAGTTCATTTTTATGGTACTTGCGATTAATTGCGAGTTATAATTTTAGGGAGTTTCTACCCCTGCCCACCTTATACCCTTAACTCTTCTCACCTCTCCCTGGTGAATAAATTCCTTGATCTGCCCCTGATCTATTGTCTGATTTCAGTAGTTGATCTGTCATTTCCTGCTCCCACCTCAGTGCCTGGAGAGAACTTGAGATCCGCTCCCCTTGTTGATCATTGATCAGCTGCAGGTGCTCCAGCTCTGACCTCAGTCTGTCTGACGATTTCTCAAGGTTGTGTCTTCTGATAGACATTTGCTGAAAAATTTTATTTAAAAACTCTTATTTCAGCAGTTTTATTATTCAACAAATGATATTTTATTAATTTTCATGCATTAATTCCAAAGTAATGAACTGGCTTCAATCATAATTTATCAAGACAAGTTATGTTTTGAGAATTTAATATTGGCAAAGACACTATTTGAAATTTTTCTCTATTTTTGTTTTCCTGTTTAGAGGATATATTTGGATTCCCAGATTTTGGAATATCATATGTCGTTTTGTTTTTGTTTTTTTTACAGAAATTTGAAAAATTATATATACTAACTTCCTACTTTTGATCATTTTAAAAAGAAATAGGCTTTCTAACTACAAAATATGCCTTTTTTAATTCCTGCAAAAAATATATGTTTAATTTAAATTTAGTGTTTAGTATATCCCAAAAAGCATTTGAGTAAATACTTTATTTTTACACACATGTAAGTGACCTGGTGGTTGACAATAGCCTGTTCAAAGAATCCAATCAATACAGGATGCAAAAGTTATATTTGGTCTGATCAATTCTAAATTACATGTACTTTAATTGTTAAAACACCTAGTATTTTAAGCATTTCTTAACTCATTTAATAATCAGTACATACTTCATAAAAAGTGTTTAGATACACACTCAGAAAACTGAGACAAGGATTATTGATTTTTGAACACTGTCCCAGCTGTAACACACAGTGAATGAACTCAATAATTCATCTGGGCCATCATACTTATTCTGATTTATATCTGTATTAATCATACTGCATGTAAACATCTGAGACCAATTACATTACCTTTAGGACCCTGAATGGCTCTGTTTTGGAGGTCCCTCTGTCCATATTGGTCCCCTTCCTCATAAATCCAGTTTAAATCCAGAATTTCATATCCTAAAATACACATATCAATCTTATATTAACAAATATGGTGATAAATATATACAATTAGAAATGTTAAAATTTGAGAAGCTTGAGGGAACATCTTTGATAAAGGATCTGAAAGTCCCCAGTAATATTAAAGGTGTCCCCTAGAGTAAATACTTTCCTGATATCTCTGTTATTTATCATGATGTCCCGTCACTGCCCACTTACACGATACCTAGCTGTCTTACTTACAGATAATTCAATTTAACCACCTGGCTGAATCAATTATTCAAATACATCTATCATACAATTGGTTTCTGGATCTGAACATATCAAGATTGATTCAAGCCTTGAACTTGAACTCAGTTGTAGTTTTTTTGTGACTTGAATGGAAGGAAAAATCAAGAAATTTATTTACAGAGGTTTGCTATAAACTTGAGTACCAACCAAAGAAAATTTTATACACTTTGATCCAGCAAAATGGAGAACTGGATTGAAGAAAGACTGGAAGATATGGAGATGAGAATTAAAAAAACTTCATAAAATCTGAGTTTGATGACCTCAAAGCTTCCAATTAGTTAAAGATTCACTGGACTCTTAGAGGAATCACCTGAGTTGCCATGCAATATTTTGATTTCAACTTCATTGAATTCAGAACAGAATAGGATCAAATTGAAGGCAGTGATAAAGATGTATCGAAGGAAAGCGCATTGACAGACATATCAAAGGAAAGTAAATTGGAAGACCATAAGACTTCAGATGGAATCACAGCTTTACAGATTGCACTTTCAGCTATTGCTATTGCATGCATCCACAGGCATGATTCCTGGGAGACCTGGCCTAGCAATGTTATCAGTCAGATTACAGGAACTTGACACAAATCATTACTACCCATGATCCCTAACTGACTGCCCTGGGTCTTGCTAAGTATCCTCCATTGCCGGGGAAAACTGACCCAGCTAAAATTTATGAAATCGGACAAACTGTCTATGTGGAGAACTTGGCCAAAAATATAACAACAGAACAGTTGCTGAGCTGTTTCTCTCAGGTTGAAGAGGTGAAGTATGCCAGAATGGCAAAGGTTGAGTCACAATCCATGAGAAATGCTCTTGTTGAATTTACAGACCAGCCCTTGATCTCAACCGCTTTACAATGGAGTTTTCTTACTGTTCCTGGACTTGCCAGTCAGTGTGACTCATGCCACACCATGTATCATTAAACCAATATCAAAGACACAGAATGTAGCTAGGAGAGAGAAAGAGGAGGTGATGAAAAAGGTGAAGGAGGCCCAGTCTCTCATTACAGATACTGTGGATGAACCAAAGGGGCTGATATGCTATGAGACCAACTGCAAACAGGGTTTGACATTAACGTTAGTCTGTTAGTCTCAGACTAATACAATTTCATTCAGACTAATAAAAATTGTAGCTAATTAGCCTGAATGGACTAAAAAAGTTTTCTGGTGGAAAAAAGAATTTACCGATGTTCAAATTTTCTCGACAACTTTCACTGGAAAACCCTGTATTTATTTTTAGATTTCTAGCTTCTTGGCGGGAAGTTAGGTAATTCTGAGTCAATTCGGCGCTTAGTTTTAGGACTCACTGGTATGAAATAAAACTTTTTAGCGATCATGATTATGTCGGATATTTAGATGATGCAATCATGTATAGAGAAAAATGAATGAGATCGTAGTTCCTGATTGTACAAATTTAACGAATTCTTGTTATAAACATTTCATGTAAATACTTGTTTATTTTTAAAAAAATATAAAAGTATATTAATTCTATTCATTTACTTTTACTTTTGACGGACTCATCAAATTGCACGCGGACTAGTAAAAGTAAAGAAGCACTAGTCCGGCTGGACTAACGCCTAAAAATGTTAGTGTTGAACCCTGGCAAAGGTGTATATGAAGGAGAGTCTTGGAGTGGAGAGAGATAATCTAGACTTTGAATCTAGTGCCAGATGAGACCAACTGTGCAAAGGTGAATATGAAGGAGAGTCTTGGAGTGGAGAGAGATAATCTACAGGAGAATGCCAAGTAAAACAAGTAAATGGATAAATGACTTACAGTAATGAATGGATTGTACTGTACATATAGTAATCACTGGGATATGTTACAGGTCTATAACTCTCTCTATCATGTCTATAAACATGATAAAATCAACAATGACTGTTGATTTAATAGTATAGAGGGGTATACCTATACATAAACATGTACTTATCTTTTGTCATTTACAGAATTACATGGAGAGCGCCTGTGCATAAAACAGCAAAGAAAACCATTTTTTCTTTGGTCTTGTCATCTTAACATCCTCTGAATAAATTTGTTTCGTTCAAACTCAGCTATGTAGCTTAATTCAAATTTATTAAATTTGAATATGTAAAAAAAAGTATATCGTCTCGTATCCTGTTGTCGACTGTATTGTATTTTCGACCTATTTTCCCCAATCTGCTTCCCGTGCAGATTCCATGCGGTAGAATATTATTTTCGGTTGCTACACTTGAAAAAATACCTGTTGGTGCACAACTGTAGTGAAAATACCCAAAATATTTAATTCAACAGAATTTTCCCGATTGTTTTAGTCTGATGTCAGAAATTCAAGTCCTTTTACTAATGCACATTTTATCTATTGATTTATCAAAGCCATAATCGGTTACATTGACATTTTTCTTTGAAAGAAAATTAAGATCTCTGTCAAGAGACACATGAATATTAAAATGAATGGGTGGCTGAAACGAATTTTTGTTCTCCCTTAGATATGGGCACTTTCTTACAGATTTTTACTGAAAAATGCAACGTAATTTCATCGATTGTTTTTGGAAATGCACAGCTACTGACAGATGGATTCAACCAATGAATAAATGTATTTGCAACCAAAATATGCAACCTGTTCAATGTTTTTTTTGAAGTCAGACAATAGTATTTTTATTGTTTGGAATATCCAATGGATAATTAAAGCCAATACTGATTAGGCGTTGATACTATATTTAGGTTGAAAACACAAGACGCAAATATTATTGTAAGGAAAAACTGTACCCTCTCCATATTATGGCATATAAATAAAATAAACACAAAACTGCAAATGGTTTATTATACACCTATTTACTGGCTATGAGGACAATAGCAAGTTTATCGTTTCCCAAGACAGCAAACTATTTCCCGAGGCGCAGCCGAGGGAAATAGTTTGCTGTCGAGGCCGGGGGACGATAAACTTGCTATTGTCCGAATAGTCAGTAAATAGGTGTTTTATTATACCGATGCTGACTTAACTTTTGTTAACTTTTGGGAGTCCAGGGTACACACAATTATGATATTCCATATTCATGCTGACTTAACTTTTGTTACGTCATAATATATACGCGTCACAGTCCGTATAAAACCAGAAGTTTTCTGAGATGAAAAGCGAGGGAAAAGAATGCTGCCGGTGAATAGTTTGATGACTATTTCACCATGGGCAGATAGCACAAAAACTATTTCACAGTAGGGGCTGTTTGGAAAAGATAGCATGTTTATTCGTCATGTTTTTATATTGAACAAATTCACAGAGGTATAATAAATCATTTTATTTATAGACATATATGCTAACATTTTAAGCCCATATTATTTCAGATTCTATAAATTTTGCGATAAATTAATAGATAACATCTAAATAGGTCGAAAATATAATACGCCACTGACGTCGCCTGCATACTCTGTGACGTTATCTTATTCATAAATTATTGTGTCTAAAGACCTTGTACTTATAACAGTCATAATACCCATCAAATGCAAAGTTATTGCAATTGAAATCATATTTTGTGATTGACTCTAAAATAGTAAAATGGTAAATAAGATGTTTACCTTTTCAATATCAAAATCAGTTTCTGTTTCTTTCCCGTTTTCACATTTTCATCGTTTTCTGCTCCATTCGAAATATTCTGAATCTCGAGCCCGATGCTATGTTTGCCACTTGAGCGAAAATATTTGCGCGTACACATGCTGAGAAGGAATAGCATACATTTCTAGATATACATTGGTTTCCCTCAAAGAGTCTTCTTTTACCGTCTGATGGTGATGCAAGGAGTTACTATCCTTAGCAAAGTTTTGAAAAGCTCGAATAAATAAATATTTTTTGTTTTTTTTTTATGCCCCCGTAATTGAAGATTCGGGGGTATAAAGGTTTTTTTTCTATCCTGTCCGTCCGTCCGTCTGTCTACCTGTCTACAGTGTAGCTGTTTGTCTGCAAAAATTTTAACCTTGATCGTAACTTTTGATTTGATTTAGTAGAGCTATGACAGGTCTTGCCACAAAGAATACATATATGAAGTAAAGAAGTCCTGGTATCTTCCGTTCAAAAGTTAAGAATAAAGTAAAAGTTTGTAATTTTTGTGTAAAAATGGGTCAATGTCCAAGGTCAAATTTGGTGGTACCCCCAAAGAAAGGTCTTGTCACAAGCACTTTTTTTACAGGCATGTTGCAACTGAGGTGGGAGCAGGAAATGACAGATCAACTACTGAAATCAGACAATAGATCAGGGGCAGATCAAGGAATTTATTCACCAGGGAGAGGTGAGAAGAGTTAAGGGTATAAGGTGGGCAGGGGTAGAAACTCCCTAAAATTATAACTCGCAATTAATCGAAGGTACCATAAAAATGAACTTGCAATTTCAAAAGGCAACTTGTAATTTTAAAATGAATTAAAGCTTTTCAAAAATAAACAGCCATTTTTATCCATCTTTTAAAAAAACTTTGTAATTTACTGATTTACAACATGATCATCGGACATGGCACATGCTCGCTTATTTAAAAATGGCAGATATAAACAGTATCTAAAGAGAGAAAGACTAAAACGGGGTTGAAACAGTTTTTGGATATTCTAACTCACATTTTGTGAGTTGTTATAGTGAATTTCAAACCCTGGTGGGGGCCTATGTAAGGTACTTGTGGGTAATTTCAGTTATTAGAAACATTTTTTAAAACTTTATACACTACAGGGATAATTTCGCCCCCATTTTATTTTCACCCCTTTAGTCCTTTATTCGGGCCTTATGTGACAGCGGACAGGAAGAGGACAAGTGAGGTGAGGGGATTCCTCTTTATGGTTGGACAAATTTTTAAATTGTTATCTTGGATCCCCAGCTATATAAATTTAATGAATTATTTATACGCATATAATAAATTATGGATATAGCGAAGTACCCCATTTCAGAGGTCCCAGTGACTTCTTTATAACCGAGTTTTTCTGTATCAATCCATGAGGTACAAGAACCCAAAATCATGAAAAAATCAAAAGGGTTAAAATTAAACCTCAAAGATAAAACTAATTTTGACTTACCAGTCAGTAAAAAGAGTTCCTGGTTTTATATATTTTAATCTGTATAATATATATAAGATAAAGTTAACTTTTTCAAGGGAAACCTAGTTAAGTTATTGACTTATTCCGATCTTATTTAATGTCACTGGGCACAGTGTACTAGTATTTGGATTCTGTAATTTATTTAAATACAGTCAAAACTGCCATAGCGACCCACTGTATTAAGCGACTCACTGTCACATGTGACCGTAAAAATTCCCCCCAATGCTTTTCCCTATATATTCTACCTGTATTAAACGACCACCTGTCTAACGCGACCAACGACCGTGATTTTCCTGACCATTTTTAGTCATTTCAAGCAATTTTACCTGAATTTAACGACTATATAATTTGCGATTCCTACTTTCGATTTCGGTCGAACATGCTTCGTTTTTGGATCAAAACAACTACAGACATGCTTTTATTTCATTTAATAATTATATAATGTGAGTTTTACGAATAAAACATTTTTAAATGAATATTTTTACTTACGCTTCAATATTTATTGAATAAACATTAAAATCTAAAAGATAAACATCACGTTTTTCTGTCCAGTAATCGAGCGCCATTTTGAAAATAAACATTTGAGGTCGATCCCGATATCATTTCATGCTATAAGGGCCAAATGGATATTCAGCTATAAAACCTGCCTGTTTAACTTTAATTAACAAGTAACTAAATCCTAGATGTTTATTTAAGTGCATTGTGACACCAATGGGTATGTAAACACACGCTAGCTAGCACCCACACCATGTGATAATTGAAGTGGTTTAAATCACAAACAGGCAATTAGACACGGTAGTTCAGTAATGAACAAAAATTAATTAGGTTAAATAAATATTTCAGTCATAAATATAATTCAATTTGATACCAAGTGCATAACAAAAATCATGATAAGTTTTTATTCTTAGTTTTATGCAAAACATACGAGGTTATATTTACATGTAGGCTATCATGTAAAAAAAAAACCTATTATTAGCATCTTCAAAACATTTTATCATTTTATTTAATTGAACGACTTCTTATTTGATAATCTTTATTTCAAAGTTGACAGTTAAGCATATTTAGTGGAAAATGGATTTACTAGAGCAATAAAAATTGAATTTTGAACATGAATGGGTCGAGTCTCCACTTTTCGTTGACGCTTAAATGATGGAATCGTAAATGTGAAATCTATTTCATTCGTCCAAAAAATGGAATCTGAACCCATTCTTTATGAAAATCGAAAATTTCTGAAAAAATGTACGCTTCAACAAATCCGATCATTTAAAGCACACTGACAGATGTCGATAATTCATGTACTTCGTAGCGAAGTGGTTAAAGCGGTTGGTCTTGGACCAAACCCTGCGCTATGGAGAGAGTTCAGTTCATACGTGAAGCTTTTTCTTTTTGTTTTCATTTATCATAAAAACATGAGTGAAAAATAAATTATTATAAAATATTAAAACAATGAAATACAGAATAATTTAAATGTATAAAAGATGATATAAACAATATAATTTTGAAAAAATATAAATTTTAGAATTGAGAAATTTCTTTTCTCAGAGCGGGGGATTGTCCTCGCCTTGTACGCCTCCATTCTTCCATTTTGTTTCTATGGATAGTTAAAATTTGCCAAACTGATTGGATTTCCTTCCGGAATATTGTATCTGCATGGTGTGGGATTTCCTCTTTAGGATAATTTTCGGTGGGGGTATCCTTCTCTAGAGCCTATTTTTCGGAGGGCGGGATCCTTCTCTAGAGCCAGTTTTCCGGAGGGGGATTTTACATTGGAAGGCTTACTCTACAATACCGGTAACATCTTACAATAAATGAAATATCAACGGATATTTTGCCTTACTATTTGTCACACAACAGTATGCAATTTGCTCACCTTGTTTTTAATATTCACAGGCCTTTGGATCGCTTAAAAAAATTGTGTGTGTAAAATGGATATTTTTTTTATGAACACCTTAATCTTTTTTCTAAGCGATCAAAAGGCCTTTCTTAATAATACTACATCAAAAGTCTCCAACGAGACTGTAGCTCTACTGGTTTGGTTTCAAAGGAAGAGAATAGTCGCACTTCATCTTGAATTTGAAACCTTGCGACAGCAATAGAATGATGATCCTTGGGTTAGTCTCTTTTTGCGGAAAGATTTATTGCAATCAAAATAAAACCGTAGGCTCAGGTCAGGAATAGCGTTTAAAAGAATTTAACAAAAATTTTGATTTTAGTAACTAAGCATAGCAATACAATAAATACAACAAGATATGTTTGTAAAACACTTATGCCCCATCCCCCAAATTGGAATTTTTCCAAGTCTAAGGGGCATAACTCTATCAAAAATGGCGCGATCGTACCCAAAACATATTCAGCTGATAAATCTGTATACTAAATTTCATTTCAATATGTGCCACCTAGGTGGCAGAGCTCTGCAAAGAAAATAAAGAAAATGGACGGAAACTGCTAATCTTAGTCCAAGGGGCATAACTCTGACAACAATGGTGCGATCTTACCCAAAACAGAATATGACCTAGATATTCACCTGATAAATCTGTATACCAAATTTCATTTCAGTATGTGCAACCTCTGTGAAGAAGTAGTCCTTCTACTTTTAAAACTTTTTTCAGTGCAGTTTTATGGTGCATAGAATACAATCTGTATACAGAAATCAAAAGCAAAAAAAAAAAAAGATTGTCACTGCTCCTTTGGAACAGTACCACACATAATACAAATTGTAAATATTTTATGGTACACAGTTTTACCCTATCATTGTTACAGTATTTAGGAAAAAAAATGTGCATAGCACATGTACAGCTTACATTATATCATATACATGAGTAAATGACTAATAGCAATAACATAGATACAAGTACGTGTATTACATATACAAAATAAAAAGAAGATTGGAATGTCAATATCACTGAGATTCTGATTTCCCAGTAATTAATATTTTCAGAAAAATATTAATTACTGGGAATTGCTTTTTAAATTTAAATACAAAAAAAAAAATATATAAGAAAACAGCATATCTAATTCATCCTTAAAAATCTCTCTATCCAGTAATCGGCTGCCTTTAACAATAGAAATCACATTTTAAAAATATAGGGGAAAAATTCTAAACATAACCATCAAACATGTATTTCAACATATACATGTACCATATTCAATAGCAGTATTCTAGAAAATGTCCATGATTCATTTCTCTCAAGAACTGAAAACTATGCAATCACACCTTATTTAGCTAGCTGTCAAGAGCATGTCTAACACATCTGTTTAGTTGGATGTTTTTTGAGAGGTTTCCCTGAAGCACTGAATGCTGGGATTAAGTTATCTCCCCTAGAAGCCGCTGTCCCTGGTAAACTGGTGCTCCACATTGACCCCTCCCCAGTGTAAGATCTGCTTGTCTGGGTTCTCCTCCCATTTACCAACATCAAGATGAAGCTGATATAAAAGAATAAAAGTCATTAGTACTTGAACAGAGAACAATTTTGTTCCCTTGCTAACGTAATGGTTGTTGTAATGATAAAGTCACACAATTTTAATATGTCGTGTGGAGTTACCTTTTTTGTCGAGTGTTTATCTGCCTCTTTCTTCTCCCATTGTTTTTGTTTGACCTGTTCCTCACGTATACTTGACGGGCCACATCCCCACATCTACAAGTTAAAAAATATCCAGAGCATCTAGACATTGTGATAATTTGAAATTTACCAAGTGCCATACCACATTATTAATTTGAACAGGAATACTGTATGTATTAACTAATGCTCTTTCTTGACAAAACGGTACAATATTGCAATCAGAATAAATAAACCAGCCTTATTAAACATCAAAGAATGATTTACCACTTCAAGAGATAGTGTCTTGTATGTATATTTCTTTACCTCTATTTTGTGAAGAGCACAGTTCACTCCGTAGTGTTCCACAGAGTCAAAATCTGCCGGAATAAATAGCACCAAAGATTTGCCATCTTTACCCATATAAATTCCTTTACGTAGGTCTCGTGAATACTCATTCCAAGTCGCAAGGGGACCACTCTCTAGAATTAAATGTCAGTCAGTACAATAACTTTCAGAAATCAAATACTGTAACTTGTAATGAATACTGTAAACATATTACATTTGGCGATGTATTCTTTTTAGTTTTTTTGGCATAAAGAAACTTCCGCTAGTTCAAGTACAATGTTAAATGTCTTGCACATATATACATTAATAGGAACATTAAGAAATGCACCAAATTAGATCGCTACAACTATGGTATTCAAGATATCAGTGTTGAGATATCTAAGTTCAACTGCACTTTGTTAATCACTTTTTATGTACCATTTTGGAATCTTGTGTACTTGTAATTTGACTGACAAGAATCACAAACATTGCTGTGTTACATTTATATTTAATATTACATCTGTATAAAACAACATTGTGATAATACCCTTGATAAAAGTATAAAACAAGCAACTGACATGTGTGCCTGCTAAACACCAATAAATAGTCCAAGCACACTAATGTTTGCAATGAATAAGAACATACTCCAATATGTTTTATCAAGAAAAAAAAAGGTTTTGAATTCTTTCATTTCTCCAAGTTAACTTATTTTACTGTTAAAAGAAAAAAATACCATGGGGATTTTGGTAATCAAAAATGATCAATAAAGATTTAATTAACTTAGTGAATTTTAGTGCCTCAAAAAGGGCAAATTACTTAATAAGAATTTATTTTCAAATTAAATATTTGAAATACAATCCATCACTTAAATTATATAAAAATCTACTATTTTTTCTAGAAACAGGAATGTAGAGTTACCTAGATTGGCCAATATACACCAAGTACTAGTACTTACACAATAGATACCCTTTGTCTATTGTAGCATGATTTGGGCAATAAAAATTTTACTTAGGCCCCAAATATAAATGAAATTAACAAGTAAGTACAAACATATTTTGGCTTAATTCAACCTGTAATTCATAATGATTGAAAAAAAAAACATTTAGAAGACACAGCATTCAGTTTTAAGCATATTCCCTGATACCACTCGTATTTTCTTTAATCTTCTCATAAAAATATGTCACATTGATGGTCTACATATACACAACCTGCGATACATGGTCACATCACAATTAAATTCAAACAGAGAGTGTATTGTGGTTTGTTTTTCTGCACCTTTAGATTGACTTTATACAAAAAGATACCAACATGTCAGTAGCTACAAATATGTTGCCTCAATTTTTATTACTTTATTGATTTAAATGTTAGAAACAATACAATAGTTATACTTGGTTGTGACTGAAAGAAAGAGAAATGAAATATCCCTTCTTAACACAAATGCATCAATAAAATACTTTGCACACTTTGAGTCCAATATTCACTTGTAGTGAAATACATCTACATTGTCTAATCATATGCTAAAAGTGTACACAAATTGTGGAAGAGAGAGAGAAAAGAGAAAGCAGTTGACAATGATTGCAAAATACTTTTTTTCAGCAAATTTTCTGCAAAAATAAAAATTATGGAATTTGTCATGGAATCATTGATTGTGTGTGTTTATAAAATTCCATTTGAGATTCTGAAATCAAGGAACCATACTGAACCTAGTATTCTGAAGCTTAAAAGTTTTTAAAAAATTTGAATGAGAATTATGAAAACAATTCTTGATTTAAAAATGACAGATACCAAATAATACATTATCATATAAATATCAAATTTCTTAAAGGAAGTTAAAATGATAAATCTAGTCAAACTGCAAATAGAGGGAAAGTACAAATATCTTTATGACTGAAACACCTTGTGGAAAAGAAATTTGAAAACCTAAAGGACGTTTATTTTGTTTCAAAGCATATATTGGCCTTATATGCAATACAGGCATATAGTATATTTGTAATCGCTTATTTTAAAACACCAACTTAAAAAAATAAAACAGCATATTTCAATAAAACTGCATGTCATAGAATTTAAAATGTATATCACATTTAAGAAAAAGTCTACAAAAATAAACTCGGCACACAACCTTTATTTATCTGAAGCAACAAGCCCACCTTACCACCCCAAAATGTCTAGTGACCAAATGGGGTTATTTATTGGAAATTATTGTGGACCCTAAAATACACAAAAACCAAAAACAGGCATCCATGGATAATCATGCACCTATACTAAAATTCTAAGAAAAATGAGTTTCTTTTTAATCCTATTATGTAAAAATTTGAAGGTATGATTTTTTTTTTTTTATAACTGTTTTTCATTTCTTATAAAGAAATTCAAAATTTCTAAATTACTGATGCCACAAGAGCATATAATGCACATTGGTCCACATGAAATATTGTGAGCTAGAAAACAAAGGAAGCACTTTCAAACACTTGATATTCACATTCTAAAAAAAAATCACCTTGTAAAATACATAATTTTTCTCTTCTAAAATGGATGTGATATGAATTCAACAACAAAATACAATTTCTCAATTTCAGCTCTGTGAAAGGCTTTCAACAGAAGAGGAGTGTTGGGACTAGTTCACACGATCAGTAAATTGATCTGCTTTACATTCTGCCATCTTCACTGAACAAAAAAGAATCATAAAATAATAATAAAAATATCACATCTTTAAACAGAAACTTCGAAGTTTGTGTCATTATACAGATTCTTTTTCTTGCTTTCACGATGCCTTCCCTTTTGTTTGTGGTGATGTGACCCCTGTACATTCACAGGGGATTTTTTGCTTTGTGCATTAGAGTTCTTAATCCCCTGCTGGCTTTGTTCAACTAACTGGCTCACTTCCAGTGCCTTTACAAAAGACATAGGTCTCTTAGCAGTTCTTGGATCCTCATCAAAGAACCCTCCCTGATTGTTTGGTAGAGTCTGACTTCTCCCGAGGGGGGAGGAGTCAAATGACCTGGAGTTGTACCCAGAGGACACAGAAGAGTTCATCAAGGGTCTCCTATCTACACTGTCTATAGAACCCTCAGCACTAGCCGCTCTCTCCCTCCTGTGTCCATTATGTTGACTAAAGTACTGGGGCTTATTGTACCCCGGAGATTCTCGGGAACTATACTGAGGTTGTGAAGATCTAGTCATTTGACGCGATTGGCTACTGTGACTCCTGTCTGTGCCAGGGCTATTTAGTATATTTCTGGGAGGGGGAGTATATTTTGAGGGGGACCCCATGAGAGATTCTTCTGGAAGAGCCATGGGAGCTATTCCATCCTGCAATCTTCCACGTCTGCCCCTTTGGGGCGACTGTTCTACACGAGGCTGATGAATAACAGGTGGTCCACGAGAAGTTCTATCAGCTTGGTAATTGCTTGATGATGATGATGAAACTGGCTTTGACTGTGAAGTGTCAAAAAGATTTGTATAAGAATCAGACCTCCGATTATCATGGATTTCTGAGCCTTCCGATTGGCTACTTCCCTGGCTATGTAGGTCGTCTTGGTGATCCGACAAAAGTGGAGTGCGAGGGGCCTACACAACGAATAAAATGGGAGACAATTTCAGTTACGATACTGATGCTAAGACACCACAACATATGGCAATATCAGTTGATAAGGACTGGTGGTCGATTATGAGTATGTGTTAGGTTGAAGAGGTATGCCATGCGATATAACACTTGTTACCTATGTGAGGACTACAGGATTGTAGTTACACCCTGCAATAGAGCCAGAAAGACACACTCAGAAATTAGTGCCAGAAAATGCAGAATTTTCAAAGTATTTTTAGTTTTTTTTTTTGTCAATTCATTTTATCTTTGAAAATTCCACATTTTGAAAAAAAATTATGACAAAGTGCTTATTATAAAAATTACCAAATATTTTCCAAGAAATTAAAATTATTCTTACTAAATAAAAGACAATGCAAGATAAAAACCCACTCTGACCACATTATTGGGGAAAAGGGGACGGGGATGGTCTTTTAGATCAATGCAATAGTTTATCATCCGAAATACACATGCAGATGTCCACAGTGTTTAATGGCAAATTTTACTTCATAAAAAGTGGTCAGGGCAAGAGAACATAATTGTCAAGCATCAATTATGTCTTCGATTCAAAAAAAAAAATGTTACACAAGTTTTTTGATCAGAAAGCAAGGAAAACTTATCATTATTTAATTGAACATTTTGTGATTAAAGCAGACAAATTTGGTTAGAAAACCTTATTAACAATGTTTGTTACAACAAATGTCCAAAATCTGATTTATATTCAAGAAAACATTTAGAATTTCTGTATAAGTGGAAATTTTAGCGAGACGCAAATTTAGCGATTTGTCCTTAAAATTGGTATTTTATTTTTAGCAAGATAAAATTTTAGCGATTTTAAAAAGCTGACTTAAGAAGCTATTACAAATAAAACGCATTAAATTTTTAGCGATATTCAATTTTAGCGATCTTGGCACCCTCCCTAAAAATTCTGCTTATACGGTATTTCAAATTTAAACTTTTTGATATATCCTCTGAATTTCAATGTTAAAAGAAGTTTTAAAACACATACAATTTTTTGAGTTAGTAATATTTTTTCCAGGTAGAATTTGGGGTCAGATAGGGCCAATTCCATATCTTTTAGCACAGCACTTTGCCATAAATAGTGTGAGCATTCAAAATTAATACTAAAGCTCTAGAGATAGTGTATATTGCAGTTATTTATGTATATGTAGTAATATTTGAAAATTCATTAATTAACAAATTGGTAATTGATGTGTTTAATTAGATTCATGCTTGAATAACTGAAATGCAAAAAATCAAATATTGCTACATCACATTCCACAGGTGACAAGTGAGAATAAATATGAATGTTTTTGGTTTTCAAAGTTATTGATATGGCATCACCTTCTACATCGAATAATTTCACTATAAAGGAGTGAAATCGACAAAACCTCCAAAGGTTTTGTTGTTGTTGTTCAAAAAAGCTAGCTTTCATAATATTTTTTTTATTCATGTGTTGATCAGCAGTTATGGCCAACATCTTACTTTGAAAATGCACACATTATATTTTTTCCTCTATAAGAGCAAGCAATTTGTTATATAGCATAAGCATACATATGTATATATCTGTAAATAAAACAGAAAATAATATGTGAGTTTGGTCTTAATTTTCTGTCATTTTTTTAATATTTTGACTGCCTACATATATTTTCAAATTCATAGAATTGCCTTTTGATGGTTTTTTTTTTTTTTTTTTTTTTTAAATTTTAATTTTA
>PRKT01000003.1:3236778-3261686 GCA_003671525.1 Saccostrea glomerata | reverse complement strand
CAGGGCTCGACATTAACGCTTGTCCGCTTGTCCGGTACCAATGTAAAAAAAATTCGGACAAGTGAATATTGCTGGGCACTTGTCCGATTGGACAAGTGCATTTTAATGTAAAGGGGTCTCTAAATAATAAAAAGAACGACTGTTGAAAGCTAAATCGGTAGTCTCAAGACGGAAGCTGTACATAAAATCCAAACTTCGAATCCGATATGTATCGCTATATTAATATTGAGTTCACATTCGATCGGGATCGAAGTTCACTAACTGCATACTACTGAAAAGTCATGGAAGATACGAACCGAAATGTGAATATTGTTTGATGTTGAAAGTTTCACTTGTGGACATTTATATTATTGTCAGGACAGAAAGCCTAAATAAAATTTCGCTTCATGTGTCTGTTGTATTTATCAATAACATCAAGAATCAATCAAGGGCATGAAATGTGTAAATAAATGGACTTAATTTTAATTTTCAAGTTGAAATTATTGAACTTTATTGAAAATTTTCGGACAAGTGAAGTTGAAATTCGGACAAGTAAATGTCTTGGTCACTTGTCCGAATGGACAAGTAGGAAAAAAAGTTAATGTCGAGCCCTGATGAGCATCTAAATTCAATGATTATTTATTTCTTTAGTTTATATTTATGATACTTATTTAATTATTGATGTGTATCCATCATTGAACATATCTCTGATGCTTGTCAGTGAGGTACTTCTAAGACCAAATTAAGTTGGAATTGATATGTTTATTGATAGACATGATTTTAGCACATGTAGCAGGGGTTATTTCCTGTCAATCAGACAATCACCATACTGGAGTCAGCAAGCCCAGATTCCTTTATTATTCTGCCAATTTATACCTGGTATACTGGGCAATTGGATAAAGAGAATACAGTTTTCCTTATGAATATATGTTTTAAAAAGTGTCTTTTACTTCAAAAGTTTTGTATTTTAAAGATTTTTGTCTTTATATATTACTGCCATATAACATGTTTAAAAGTGGTTGATCAAAGAGGAAAATTCACTAGTTTGATCTTGAAAATGGCAGTCAAGGCAAATATCTCTGGAAAAATATGTCATGCAAAACTATCTATCAAGTGAGCACATTTGAGACTGACAAAGGCTCACAGTCACTAGCTTAAATTACATGATGATGACTAAAAAAACCCATTTCATTCACAAAAAAAAAAATGATTTTCATCTTTGAATTGTTTCATTCCTAAGCTGGTCTATTGAAACTCTTAGAAAAAGTACTAGTCAAATACTTGTACCGGTACTTAAAAAATTTAAGTTTTCTGGAATGGTTTTATAAACAATAATCATAAAGTTCCATATTTTGTTCCTCCCTTTAACAATAAACATGGATTATATGGTTTAAGTGTCTATCTCAACAAGAAAATTAAAGTTTTTTATACCCTGCTCCAAAGGAGAGGGGCACACTTTTTTTTTTACATTTGTGTGTCTGTCTATGTGTCTGTTAATTTGACACAGTCCTATTGGCAAAAACCAATTTTTGTCAAATTTTTCTCCACAACTAATCATCGCAGATGAATGAAATGATAGCATACTATTTGTATAGGTATGCCATATGGTGGAATTCATTTTTGTTTAAATCTGATGTCATCTTCCCGTTTATCTGCATGTCTCTCCATAAAAAGTTTTTGTGTTAGTATACCCAGAACCTTTTTTCTAATCACAGATGGTTTAACTTCAGGATATGAAAATATATTCACACCACAGGCACCTGATGTTACTTGTTTCTTGTTACTTGTTTCTTTTAATAAAAAAAAATATATACCCCCTACCATATAATTCAAAAGATACACATCATCAGTTCATCACCATCTTGATTTTTCTAAGTCTGTCACATCAACTTGTATTATCATCTCAAACTCTGTGTAATAAATTCCCTGCTACCCTATTCTTTCTGTGGTCAGTCTTTTTAGGTATCAATTTACTTACAGTGCAACCTAAAGGGCTCGTCATGCTTGCAAATACATGTATTAAAAATCTCATGTCTACCTCTATCTACTGCTTCATCAATCCGAGAAAACATTATTATTACAGAAAAAAAAAATTTCAGCTGGGATGTTTAATGCAATATCTTAAAATTCTTGTACAGACCACTTCTTTTCCAAGAGGTTTAAATACAGTAGTCTATAAATGGGCATAAACACATCATTCCTCTTATGAACATGATAAAAGTGACCTTATCTTGAATGAAAAAGCATAAGTTAATCATAAAACTTTTGTTTACTTTTTGCCTACCTAACACTGGAGTAGCAAGAGTGATTTTTTTTAATTTTCACAGCTCAGTCAGTCAAGTCATTAAAAATTATATTTTTCTAGTAAAAACTTTTCCTTTAATATTTAATTGAAAAATAATGCAGAAAATTTAATTTGCTGAAAAGTGAGTGGTCCATGGCTTGGACTGATGCTTTACAAGGCAGTCAACTATCCCTGAATATTTTTTTCTAACCCTTCCTCAAATTTAAACTATTCATCACATTCATTTTAATATAGATAATCCTTTATGACAGGAGCTGGATACAATTTGGTGTGAAGGTGTCTTGTTGAAGTTTTGTTTTGACAAGGAAAAATTGATCATGTATAGAGATAGACTGCTGTAGTTATTTCATGGCACATAAGTGTTATTTTTGTTATTCCCATGCTACTGTAACTGCGTCATATAACTCCAGTTTTATAGGCCAGCTTATTGATCTTTGCTCACTAAAACTGCGTTCAGTGTTCACAAAAGATTTGTCATTTCCTTCCTCGGACAGTTGTTGACACATGGACATTTTTCAGATGTCTAACTAAAAAATAAACCTATCAAATGCATTCAGATACATTTTCAAGTCTTTGTTTTAGCATGTGTTGACAAACTTAAAAAAAAAATTGCAGAACTTTATCATTAACAAATTAAATTTTAATGCTTTTAGAATTGAAGCATTGATAGTGAAAGATTCTGTGTTATATTCCTTTGTCGTGAATTTAGCACCAAGATCTGTCAGAACCACATTTATTGAACTAACAAAATCCATTATCACATGTGACTGAAAGGAGGTTTTTCTACCTTTGCCTTACAGTATGATATAGCCCTGTGAAAAAATGGTCATATACACTTGTTATTTAGTGACATATACATTGAGATCTGTATTAACCTGTATCCTAAGTTTTAAATGCAGGCATACACATAGGTAATGTTAATTAATTATAGTAGAACAAGAATTAAGTGGATGGATAGAGCATTATAATTAGTTATTCTTATGGACCACCTTGTTGTTCTGTTGTTGTTTTTTTGCAAGAAAGATGAATTTTTGTGATTTTTTCCAGAAACTCGAGTTGACTGCAGATGAACAGAACCGACATCCAGGAGAACTGAGTCGAGCTACTTTTGAGGTCAGTTTTATTCAGGATCTGTTGAGTTTTGATTTAGTATCCTTTTGTTTTGACAAGTTTAAATAGAAACCTGTCTTCTACCTAATGTTGTTATGACTTCCATGCAAAATAAATCTGATTCTAATTGAACAGATTATTGAGACCTTTCAAGAAATAAAAAACATGTTTTTAGCTGTAGATATAGTTAAAGTAATTTCCTCAGCCAATTCTTATCATTATTTTTACTTTTATTAAAATTTCATTTTTTAACAGGTTTAAAACATATATTTTTTTTTATAAATATTTCTTCCAGATCTGTAGCTTACTGGCTCAAAAAAAATGAGATGATAAATGAGCAACCATATAATATTTGCACACTTCTCAAATATCTTTCTTGTGTAGAGTAAATTTTTTTTGTATCATTAGTATGAAATTTGCTGTTGTCTTTTTTATTTTGGCGAAAATGACATAGTCATACTAAAACACGCTATATAAAATCTTCTTAAAAATCTGCGTTTAGGGTGATATTACCGTCAGGCTGTATTATGCTTTGGGCCTTTATGTAGGAGCAGTGAGAGAGGGATCTCATGGGTCATGACCATTGGAAGTTCAGTGTCCTCTAATGAGAGGTGATAAAGTGATAAAGCTGTTTTTTATCAAACTGTTTAGTTATTTAATACTTTACACTCATGAACTGTAGAGGCATGGAAGATATCAAGTTATACTAGTACAGTAAAAACTGTCTAATCCGACACCTGAATAATCCGACACTATGTGAATTCTGACATTAAATTTCTTTCCCATTTTTGCATTTTCTTTGTTTTTAACACTGTGTAATCTGATATCCTCTCTATTCCGACACAAAATTTGTCTCCCAGTGCATGTCGGATTAGACAGGTTTCAATGTATTTTTTTTTTGATTGTCAGGTTCATTCAAGAAAAACTTTAATTTTCTTTCTTGAAATAAAAAAAAAATCTGAAATATTTGAAGGAATTTCACTGGTTTTTCTTTTGAGTTTGAATGTTAGTCATTTGGTTTTGGCCTCCAGCTTTTTGAAAGTGAGGGGACCGTAAATCTCAATCATCTTTCAGTCTGTCTGTCACAAGGTCCTTGGTCATAATGAAAAAAAAATTGGGCTATCTGTTTCATATTTTACATATACACTCCTGTTGACAAAGCCCCTTTTGATTTTGAATAATTTGGCTCATGACTTTCAGCTGAGGTGAGCTAAAAAGTGCCATATAGAACAATGCAAAGAATAACCATTTTCTCATGATAGTGACCCATTAACTGAAACATTAACTTCCACCCTGTATCTGTAATCATAATCATCACATGCAGAAATTACAACATAATGAGAGGGAAATATTGGTTCCTACCTTCCTTAGTAAGATGATCCTTTCCACTGGCAAAAAGTTTGAAGTAGTACCGCAGCTGTGAGGATTCATCGTAGAGTTTAAGCAGTTCCTTGCCAGCCTTGGTAAACTGTTCTTTTGTGATTCTCTCTCTGTCTCCACTAGATGAATGTCGAATCATCTGTATGTACAGCAGCTTCCCAAACTTGTAGAGTGGCCCATGAAAGGCATTCTGAAATTAAGTTGGCATCCATTATGTCTGTATAAGACTATTGATGATTTTCCTTGGATCTTATGGTCCCAGGATTTGAATTAATACCAGTAGTGAGAGAAAAACACTTCAGGAAGCTAAATCTAAAAAGCAATTTTCTGAACATTCTGGCATAGGGTGAATATCTCTCTCTCTTAAAAACTGGTATATACTGGAATTAATTCTAAAAAAAATATCTCAGCATTTTTTTAAAAAATAAACTGCATTAGGGACACTTCTTAGATGTGAAACAAAGAATTACAGTAGATACCTTCACCCTAAATGTAGCACAGGCACTTGGGTTATGGACTTTCCCTTCACCCTTTTTTAATTTTTGTGTTGTCTAAAGAGCAAAGCAGGACCTGAGGATTATTTTATTTAGCACCTGTCTGTCTACCTGTCCATCTATCTGTTACACCTCATATCTTAAGAACTGTAAGATACTGCTTGGCAATGTGGTTTCTGACAAATATCAAAATTACCAATCTGTTGCCTAACTTTTTGACCTACTTCAAAGTACCCGGTAGTTCCTAATGTGGACAGACAGTACATCAATGGTACATTTTGGTTTATATGAGATGGCAGTCTGTGCCATTTAGCATGTGCACTGTATATGCTGTACGCCATCAGACTTAATGAAAAAAAAAGTATCACCCAAGGTTTAAGTCAATGTAACCTTAATCTTTGACTTTTTCTACGTACTTTAACTACTCTTACAATAAATCTATTTTATGTCTTTTGAATTTTGAGATGCAGAAAATTTATGACATGTATAAGTTAGGTCAATTCACAGGGTAAAAAAGCATGAAATGTTTGTCAACAGGAGTGTATATGTAAAATATGAAACAGATAGCCCAATTTTTTTTTCATTATGACCAAGAATTAATTTGTTAAGAGAAGGATTAGAATGAATTATTTTCAAGCTAAACTTGTACCACCTCCTTGGGATACTAATGGGAGTAATCCCCCTCCCTTTAATTTACTGTCAACTCACTAGGATTCCAGTTCCCTCTGGTAATAAATTTCACTCCTCTTTAACAACCCAGAAGGAATATTGGTTAAAAATAACAAGAGAAGAGTAAAAAAAAAGTGTGTCTCTTCATTTGACAGTCAATTTTGATATTACTCTACTACAGAACAGTTGGAGAACATTTCATTTTCTTTCACTCACATTCAGATCTATGTATTTTCTTTTGAATATCTATATAGTAGATATTGTAAAACATTGAACAAAGTATTTTTGCCATTACAGGCTCAGCTGACTCGCTGTCAGAGCTGGACTTTGTTGTACGACAGCAGAGAACATGGCCTCTCCCATAACAGGTAAAGTACAATTACTGCATGAATTAACTTCTAAGATTTGATCACTGTAATGTTTCTTTAAAAGTTTTTCAAGTTTGTTAAATGAAATTTGAAAGTGAGCAATTGTTTATACATTTAAGTATGGTTAATATTTAGAAGTTGATGAATGTGCTGTATAGTACATATTGGTATTTCCTTGCAGATTTCATCACCACATTTCATCATATCATGGTCCCACCATTACTTTGGTTTCATTTGAAGGAAGAAACACATACTGCTTGGCTCTAGACAAACCTTGGAGGTAAGTATGACATACCTTGAATGAAAATCTGGTAGATGTTGACTCTGTGTCACAGTGTGCATGTAAATTTTTAATGCCAACAATTTTTAAGGGGGAGTAACTCTATTGTCCATTCTGATTTCCTTTTAGATATGCTAATATTTAGGGTACCTCAAAAAGTAGTCTCTGGACACTAAAACCTGTTAAATAAAATGTTTATAAGTGTCTGATTTTCTGTTTAAGAGAGGGAGCCAGTCGGTTTGGAGGGGAGGACACCATGTTGATCCAAGTCTCTCCAATATTTAGAGTCATGCAAAGTGAGTTTATATTTACCATCAGAATCTTCATGCTTGTAAGACAGAATGATACTGTCAAATATTTACTAACCAGATCAAAAATTGTAAATTATGGTCAATGTAATATATGAACTTTTTTAATAAATGTACATTATATAAATAATGCAAGAATGAAATTTTTTTGAACTGATGGTTTCGAATGCAAGAATAAAGTTTTCATGAAAATGTTGATTCATAGTAAATACACATGTATATATTAATAAAATAGTAAAATGTGTCACCAGACATGGAATTTACTCAAGAAAATGACAAACTACTGTAAATGTATTATATTTAGCATGTACGATATTTGGTTATTAAAACTTTAAATTTTTTGGCTGGTTTGATTGACACATCCTTGCACTTTCACAAATTTAAACTTTATTCTTAATCCTTAGGAAAAGTGGGGGGGGGGCGTAATTTCAGTACTTTTCAGTTTTCGTTTGTTGTGGGGTTGTAATTTCATGGCATGTGGTGGTCCCCAATAAATTTATGTGGAATGTCACTGGTCCTCCACAAACCATGATTCCATAACAACACTATGATTCAAGTTACTTTTTATCTTTATCCATTTGTTTCAAGGTTTTTTGCAACTTTCTTTTTTTTTTCTTTTTGAAAATTTAAAAATCTTTGCAAGGATATAAAAAGAAAGGAAAGAATCAGAAAAATCATTTTGAATGAAAGGATTCAAACAAAAACAGTTTTGTTTACAAAGCTTTTATTGTCCTGAAATTAATCATCTTTTCAGCAATAATTTGAATGATCCTTATCAATAATTCTTATTGTATTATAATCATTACTCATTCCACTGCATAATCTGAATGGTATGTACATACAAAGAAGTATGCAAGATCCCAGACTAGCAATATACAAACAGACTTAAATTAATATTTCATTGGAAGACAATCTTCATTCTTGCTGTAGATAAAAAAAAATCCTGATTTATATCCTATCACAATGTCATGCTAAAAAACCATTACACACATTTTTTTTATCTCTATATTTCACTGTAGTTAAATTATTATATGGATTTCATGAATTTAATATTTGCACCAAAAACTTTCACATAAAATACTAATTAAGAAACTTCATACTAATAGGTTCATGCATTGCTCCAGTCTATATTACAAAAGATGTTCATATATATCTACCACTAACTTGATTGATATAAAATACATTGCTTGGGTCTAAATTATAAAGGATAAAAAAAATCAACATTTGAAGAATTATAAACAAACTCATAAATAATTTTATCAATTTTCTACATAAATTCAACCATTATGATAGTTTCATTATTAATTATCAAATTTAAATCAGAAGAAATACAGCTAAATTATCTTTATCTAAAACCCTTCATTTAATTTATTATGGTTTGTTTTTTAAATCAGGGAATGCACATCCTACTGAAAGCATTACTGGTCCTAACTTACAAAAGATCAAAACTACTCAATAAAATTATAGTTCAGTTGGTCCACCTTTAAGTTTTACCATGTCAAATGTGGACAAAAGAGAACAGACATTTGTCAATCCTTAATAATATTTTTCTATCCTTGGGCAATTTACTATCCTTGCACATTTATCTGACTGAAAGAAATAACAAATGAGTTACAATTTAGATGATTTTAAACTCATGCTTTAGTTATTATAAGTCACACAACTAAGAAACAGCATCTATTCTTTTGTAAGGACCCCCCCCTAAAAAAAGAAAAAGAAAAGAAAAGAAAGGATTTTATGGAGTTAACGAGGAAAAAAAAGAAGTTTCCTTTATTTTACATCTCATGTGCTGCTTCCACTTAATTTTTAACCAAATACTTATCATACAAAAGTTCACATGACCACACCTATTCATTTAATATTTTTGGCACAAGATGGTTGAATAAATAAGCACAAGATTCAAATCTCATGTATTTTCTGCACCCTTCAATAATTTCTGGTTCTGATACATGTATAAAAGATATATTCAGTGACTTTTAAGAGTGTATGAGAAGTCATGTTAGTTATTGTTACTAAAATATTAGATTCTAGACAATTGCTGTAGCTTAGGAATTCAAATTCTGAATATCTTGGTTTCATAAAATGAGACTATCTGTTCAGGTTAAAGATCATTACTAATGTGAGGTAAAGGATGATCAACAGTGTCAGATTATAATTCAAGGTTCAATGCACAGGCGCTTGTTTCATACAGTAAGCT
Organism: Saccostrea glomerata; assembly: GCA_003671525.1. Classification (NCBI taxonomy): domain Eukaryota; kingdom Metazoa; phylum Mollusca; class Bivalvia; order Ostreida; family Ostreidae; genus Saccostrea; species Saccostrea glomerata. Next base: position 3,252,596 of record PRKT01000003.1, on the reverse strand, counting down.
TAGATTTCTACTATATGATATTATATAGTAGAAATCTAAGCTTACTGTATGAAACAAGCGCCTGTGGTTCAATGACTGGAAAATACTGATTTTATTAGTTAAAATAGTATCTCCTGTTAAAAAAGTTAGATCCGCCTGTAAGGTTTAGTTGCATCAGATAGACCTTGAACTATGGAAAAAGGCTAAACGTCATTCTATATTTAGCTGACCAATCGAAATTCAGCATCATTTGACGTCATTTCGCGAAATCCATAGAAGAAGGGACACATCAGCACTTCCGGATTATTGCATCGATCAGAACACAACGACTACAATGACATAGACCGAAAATATCCAAACTAGCCCAACGACGGCAAACAGCCTGCAATGTTTAACGGAAAACGAACCGCAAGAAATTAAAAATGTCTCTACTGACCCCGAAAACGATCGTTATAGCCACTGTCCCAGGGAGAACTCAACCCGTCACCATTCAGTCGCCTGTGGACATGGAGTTTTACCCTGACGAGCAGGATGAGGCTCCGAGGAAGAGGCGTCGTTTGACCCATCTCACCCCAGAGGAAAAACTCATGAGAAGGTAACTGTTTTAATATGTCATAAATTTTTATACATTGGATTATAGTATTTATACTTCCTTGATTGACCCCCCCCCCATTTCCTATAACATATGGAGAGATTTGACCCTTGTATAGGCACACTTTATATATATGATGCAATGTTTTTATTTATTGAAAAAATATAGAAGGAATTATTTTATATTTCAGGAAACTGAAAAACAGAGTAGCAGCCCAGACAGCTCGTGATAGGAAGAAAGCCATCATGTCTGACCTGGAAATACAAGTCGCAAAATTAATGGAAGAAAACAAACGTCTACAAAGAGAAAACAACAATCTTAAGGAGCGATCCAGTGTGCTGTTGAATGAGAACTCGTCACTGAAGGAGCGCCTTGGGACGGACGTGTCATTGGTTAAGATGGAGGAGGAAACCTCGGGATCTGCAGCATCCTTTGTCTCTCTGCCGCGGGGACAGCCTTCTCTCCCATCTCATCCAGTGATGCCCTACGTCCTAACTCTGTGGTAAGCATCGCCTTCATTTAATATCAACATTCTCTTTGACTTCTTCTTATTAATTTGTTGAAAGTTGTTAAAATGTACAATCTTTATTTTCAGTCTCTACTTGGCTGTGTACACAAAAGTGCAAGTTCCACCCACAAAACTACAGATGCTAATGTCAAATCTTTATGCCAACTCCAAATTAAGCCAAGAAAAGATACACAAGCTGGACCCAATTCTTCAGTGGTGGGGCCGTCACCAGCAGAACTGGAATCCATCAATGAACTGATTAAATTTGATCACGAGTATTACAAAATCAAGCCCCTCACCCCTGAGCCTAAGATGGAGGTCATTATTGATTCAGGTGTCTCTTCTTCTGTTGAAAATAAAATGGACTCTGAGAGTGTTGTTCCAGATATCAAAACGGAATTTTCTTTGCAGCAAGACTGTGTTCAGACAGTTTCTGGGGATACCCCCATTCTGAGTATTGAGGATTTTGTGGACTTGGAAAAAGAAGTGTTGAATGTGTTACCTGAGATAAACATTGATCTTCTTAATGACATTGAAAGCCTAATTGAGGATGACCTCCATCGTCAGGCTATTCCCGATTCCATGGATGAAGTTTCACAAAATGGACAGTTATTACTGCCAAATGAACAGGACAAGAAACTTCAGTGTGAGCTCACACCTCCAGTGGAAAAACATTCCAAAAAGAGGAAATTATCCCCGACAACGAGTCCCTGCCCAGACCTCCTTTCTAAGGACGATGATCTCTCTGGCAGTGACTCTGGTATTGCCAGTGACTACAGTGAAGCAGGGTCCCCTTACAGTGACTTTTCTGGGGGTCTGTCAGACAATGTCTGGGAAGAATCCTTCATTGAATTGTTCCCTGATTTAGTGTGAGCTTTCACACTGGAGTTTTATTGTTCTGTACATAATGTATTTTCATCAAATAACTTATTCAGTTGTACCATCATTTTACCAGTCGTATAAAATGTTCATTTTGTGAAATAAAATTCTAGTGGAAAATGGGAACATGTTTTATGATTACATTACCGTATTTTAAATTTCATCATTAAATTTGTCAGCTTGCTACAGTTTTACAATCCAGTTTGACCATTTTTGCATAGTATGATCACAGCAGACAGTGTTTTCCCTATAGTTAACATGGTTAAGAACCGACTCTTGGCCATATTGACCACTTCTATTGATATAATGCCACTTAGAAATCAAAATATAAACAGTTATCATAGTAAGATCCACAGAGAATTTGATCTCAAACTTCAAACCCTTTACTTGGAAGGGAAAACACAGAGTGGGTCTAAAGATATAGCCCTCTACCCGTGGTTACATAACAAATTACATTTAAAATCATTATAGCAAAACAGGACACTACTGATTGTAATCACATCAATGTTATTTATGGTGTGTATGAGTAGAGCATATAGCTGAGTTACACAACTAGTGCATGTCATGAAATACTGATCTATTATTGAAGAAGTGTAAAATCAGTTGCTATAGCTTATAAGTCAGCTTTTCACCTTTCCCCATCTCTGTTCATACTTTCATATTAAAAAATACAGACTGATCATTAAACCAAAAAAATGCTTTCTCTTGATGTTAATATGAGAGTTAATAGTGTTGCAATTAGTATATTAAACTCACTTAAGCATGTGAACTTTTTACCTGCATTAGTTGCATTATATTTACATTTCCAAATATTTTTCCTTAGGACTCTTAAGTTTGCAAATTAGAGAAAGTTCTCAATCTCATGAACTACAGTGGAATGAGTAGAAAAAATATTTCCATTGTGAGGTATATAACTGAATTAAAGAAAGAGTGTAAACTTATTTTTTTTAAAAATAATTGCTGATTGACAAAAAAAATGTGGCAAGTCATCAGAAAAGAAATTTTCATATAAGAAATTAATTTAATTTTTGAGTATTAGTGAGGTAAATGAACACCAATGTTTCACGCCTGCATATTTAATTATCATAAAGCACTAACGTGCTTAAGAAATTTTACAAGGGGTGTCGTGCTTTAATAGCACCATTATACATCATACTGATAAATGCCATGGTTTTCTATAACATGTATAAGAAATAAGAGATAAATTTTCAGCAGGTATAAATGGTTCAGGTATGACAGAGCAGAAAGGAAATATGTTAATGTGACCAAAGTCAAGTTCAGCCTACTTACGAAAGTTTTCAAAAATGCCAACATTTACATGAAAAGAGATCTACGGATATTTGGCATATCATCTTAGTAAACTGGTTCAGTAAATGGCAAATTGCTGCTGAAGTTCAGTTCACATAAATTCCCCTTATTAAATCTTATTAAATGTGTAAGATGAAGTTAAGTTAATACACTGACTGTATGCTCATTTGGAAAGTACAAGTACTATTATATTTCAGTATTTTTTAATGTAATATGATTTGATCAGGCCAATGAGTTAGATTAATTACTGAAAAAAAAATCCAGATTCAAGTTTTAACTTTAATAAAAATACACTGTATACAAATATCACATAAGAAATCATCATAATTGAGATCAACAATCAAATTAAGAAATGTTCCAGCTTTAGAAAAAGTAAGTATTATTTGCATGTTTATAAACAATTTGGCTCAAGTTTCTTGAAAAAGTTTTTGCTTTCATTTTAATGGTAATTCAATGAGTATTTCCATCATGCTGTCACTGACAATTTAAGTATAGTAAGTGAAATAGAATATGGCAACAGCTGTTCAAAATAGTTCACTCCCACCCTGCACATTAAATAAATTCCTTTCACCTCTGGAATGGTTTGAAATCTGTTGTTCCATCAAACATGATGGGGTCGAATTTGAACATGTCTGGCTGTCCTACATGTGGGGTGGTGTCTCGGAAGTCCACCAGGCTCCACTGGAACGGTGGCAGCTGGTCATATGTGGGGCCACTTATAGCCACAAATTGTAGGTCCTTAAACATGGCACTGTTTGTCAGCTATTCAAAAAAATCTTTTTTAATTAAATGAAGCTCGAATGCTTAATGAAAATAAACATCCATCAATAATTAACAAGTACTGTGAAATCACAAATTTTCGTGAGGGTTTAATTTTCATTGTTTTCAAGGCATGACGAGACCCACGAATTTATGCCCACAATGAAATGTAATTTTTCACATATATTACTACTAAACAATTCGTCAATCTTGAACTCAAATCCTCCTGAACCAATATATACATCTTGAAAATGTAGGTCAGATCCAGCATCCGAAGCAAGTCTGGTAGTGTTCATTCGAGATGCATCATCTGTGCAAGTTTGTTTCAGCATGTGAAGTTTAATACACCAATCTTAAATGGTATGTTTAAAACTGAGCTAAGCACTAATTTAAGAAAAGTGGTCAAGGTCAAAGGAAAGCTCAAGGTAAAAAAATGTTGATACAGTTGCATAGCTCTCATCAATACCTATCAGCATATGAAGTTTGATGAAAATATCTTGGATAGTTTCTTTGAAACTTAGCTTTGAACAGAGCGAAACGCAAAGTGTGATGGAAGGACAGAAGGACGGAAGACGGACATGACAAACACTATATGCCCCGGCCATATTCATGGCAGGGCATAAATATGCAACTTTGCTCACCTACTGTAGCCCAACTCTAACACCAGGGTTTCACAATTTGAATAAACTTAAATCTACATGAAAGTTTTAAATAATTTTTAATTTATCTTGCCCTGAGCTCGAGGTTCTTAAGACGATGCCATTAATTTTTCACTTATTCTTAATTATCTCCTCTGAAAGAGGGACTGCACATTGTTTGAGTAAACTTGAATCACCCTTTACTAAGGATGCTTTGTTGCAAATTTGGTTGAAATTGGCCCAGTGATTCTTTAGATAAAGTATTAAAAATTAAAGTGATGCCAAACTCCAGCAATGAAAACGGACAACAAATTTTGATCAAAAAAGTTCACTTGAGCCTTCTGCTGAGGTGAGCAAAATAAAATTACAGTTAAAACAGAATAACGAGAAAAATACACACTTTCATATCAGTGCCTCCATGAGACCTGTGACCCAGAGCTCCAAATGGATACTTTCCATCAGCAGGATTGAGGTCACAACGGGCAGAGATGGCATTCTCCGCACTGTAGGGGGGAGTACAATTACAGCGAGACAATGGGTCATGGGTATAATCATTGTACCTAGGGGTGGGGAAAAATTGACATAAGTATGCATTATTTATATGTTGGAACAGTCATGTGTGCCCATAAGATAGAGCAGCTGTACAAAAATGTACTTATAATCCAATCAGGCAATAGTAAGTTCATATAAATAGCTGATATAAATAATACTGACTGACATTACGAAGGACTACCATTAAAAAAGCCTTTAGGGCTGATAAAAAGCAGCCTGAAATAAGGTCCAATTAAATTTCCGGTCAGAGGAAAATTTTTGTATAGATATCATACACATTCAAATCTGAAGTAGGAGAGACTTAAGACACTTGCCTCATTAAACTAATCATGGACTTGAGATCAGTGACTTTGGAGTTATCCCTCTTGAAGATTTTGGCTCGAGGACTTCCATTGTAAGAAAACCACTCACCATATTTCTTAACATTCTCATTCCCACCACTCATATTGAAAATGGATGGAAAATACCTAAAATCAAACAATTTAATGAGACAGTGAATTGTCAAGAGTTTAGCTGAAGAGGTCTTCTGATTCCAGAGATGGCATTTAACAACTGCCTCTTAGCTCCAATGGATGAAGAGTCCATTGGATGGTGTCAAAACAATCAATATATATTTAAATGTTGAGCTAAAATTACACATATTAAATGTATATCCTGCTTCAATTTCACTACAAATGTACTTCATAAAAATCAATTTACTAAAATGAGATTTGATTCCTGCAAACTAATTATTTATTTATTATTTGCTTAATGTTGATGACACAGTACTTCAGTTAGTTTATTTTCTGAAGTTTCAATAAATATACTTACTAAATATTATACATTAGCAAGTACAAATTTTACCAGTACTTTATAAAGGTCAATGTTATAGCGTGGCCAGTATGACTGATTCAGTACATGTACTTACGGAATGTTATAACTTGGCCAGTAGGACTGTTTCAGTACTAAATCTGTTTTATCCTCAGCAGCCATCATTCCTCTGAAGAAAATAGAATTGGGATATCTTGCTTTAAATCACAGTTAATAACATTTTTGGATATAAGAATTCAATAGCCGGGAAATTCAGCTTCCCTTTTGTTAAATACAATATGAAGCAGAAGTACACTTACGGAATCTGTTCAACAACATAAAGAAGGTTTTTCATATTAGCTGAACCAGGCACAAACTGCTTGTAATCAACGATCATCCACTGGTTATTGTACCTAATTAAAGATGAAGGTAGAGATACAGTTGTTTGTTTTATAGAAGGAAAAATAATCAGCCAGTATTTTTTTCTAGAAATGCACTGTGCTATTAACATCTTGTGAAAAAGATTACAATAGATTTGTAATAAAAATGAATATCTTCAGAAGCAATTTTTTAAAGGATTTTATACATTATGATACATATCCACAGCTATTTCATTTATTAATGAAAGTTTGAAACCTTGCCCTGTGACAAACTTCAGTAGTTAGCAATATTTACATGTACAATACAATAGAAATAAAGACATATCATCAGTAAAAGCAACAACCCACAACCCCCCCAAAAATAGTTGACTGATACTAACGTGCCACTGTTGTACTGTGTGAAGACAGCTGCCCATGAGTTTCCACTGCTGGCTAAATAATTACTGACCATGGTCCTGATCCCCTCTAACACTGAGTTTGTAGGTGAGATGTACTGCCACAATGCAGGGTTACTGTTACCAATAGTCGTCTCCAATGATACCTACATAAAGGTAAAATTTTACAATCAAGTCTCGAAGGAACATCCAAATTTAAACAATATAAATTAAACATTTTTGTTAAGGCCAGACGACACGTTCCTCAAATTTATGTTTTGTATCTCTTGGTATTATATCAAAGACATTCAAATTTGTCATTCTTTTCTGATTTCTATATTGTTTTTAAATATAAGTATACAAAAAATTGTGATATAGGCAATTCAGAAGATTACCAATAAGGGTTATATAAGATTTATATAAGAAATATGACCCGTTTTATCTTGTCTAAATGCCTGGTAAGGTACCCTAATTTTTTGTGAGGAAACTTGTTTTAGTACCCAGACTTCAATTACAAAATCTTAGGAGAATTTATATATTTTTGAGGAACGTGTCGTCTGACCTTAAAACCTATAGAACTATGATCTGGCTTGGCAGAAACTACTAGTACAAAAGGGGTTATACTTGTCTTGATATAACAATGTGACTGTGCCTCTAGTTAAGGTGGTGACCTACCAGCCCTGAGCTTATCAAGTAATAGTCATCTCCTGACATTAGAGTCCCAGGGTATGATGAAAATGTTATTGTGTGACCTGGAATAGTACCTGTAATATAACAGAAAATAGTCATTACAGAATATATTTTTAAAATCTTACATGAAAATCACTTGCTCTAATTTCTATCTAATCTGTTAGGCACAGACTGTTAAAACAATGGCTAAGACAGCAAGAATAAAACATAAATAAAGAATAAAATCTCTTATGATATTTTTATCATGTTTAAACTTTCAACATCTCTATTCATTTACAATAATGAAAATGGTATTAGGTATAATTGCTATTTCTAAGCATTTTTCACTGTACAGTACACTTTCCTACCTCCTGTAGTTTTCTGATAAGGGAAGCTGTATTTCTTGAGAACTCTGATCATACTCTGGTATGAGTTCCACGTGTCATGGCTGACGTACAAGTCCTTGTTTCTGGGTAACATTTTAATGAGCGCAGAACATGACCCAGATCCCCGCACTCTTTTTGCGTCTTCTTTTCCCAGAGCTGCCTCCAAGTCTTCTAAATCACCTCCCACTTGCAGAAAACTGTAAATTTAATAAAACAAAATTTGGCTCTGCAGTGTGCAAGGTCATCAAAATAAAACTTCAAATAAACAGTTGGTCTTCACTTAATTCATCTTACTCTAGTGAATCTAATTTTAAAGGGAAACAACTTCAAGCAAATCAAGTTTAAGTTCAGACACTGCATTTTAAATCAGAGCAACCTCTCCCTTCATGTTATGTAGTTTCAATGTATATCTGTACGTCTAATGCCATTTTTACATCTAGTAAATACCACAGTGACAGTCAAACCTTATTTTATCAAACTTGAGGGGACTAAGAATAAGAATAAACTATTAGATGTCTGAGGAATGGAGATGTAGACATTAAAGTACAAACAGAAAGAGTGGATGGATGGAACTTCCAGCTAATTTCAAAATGTCCATGGTATTCAAGATACAGTATCAATGTTTAAGATGCCAAAGCTTGAAAGTATTTACTGAAATACTTACTACAATCCAAAAGGATCTATATTTCCTGTAATTCCAGGGAATTCTCCGGATTGTTGATATTTGTATCCAGCTTCCAGACCTTCAACCTGAACCATGAAAGCATTCACCTGTTTGTAATCAGAAAAAGAGTTATGACTTCTCTGCCTCAAGAAACTGAGGTAACTGTGTAAAAATCTTCATGTAACATTGTTACACTCATTCAAAAAGTTTAAAATTTTATTTTAGCTGTAAGATTATTAATGTATGTTACCATTGTTAATCAATGTAAACAGAGCTGGTTAATACCCTCCTACCATATTCCAGTAATCCTGCTTCCGACTTGTCTGACCTTTGACCCAGTCCATGTTCTGTTGTAGATAGTTCCTAAGCTTTTCGCAGTACTTGCTGTAAGGTTTCTCACAGTAGCCTTTGACTGTGTTATACCACGTCATGTCAATCAAGGAACTGGTCAGATAACCCTCCACAATGCCTGCAGCGAAAGCCTGGATCTCATTAGGGAATGTTTGAACGGTAGAGACATTGAGATAGGACCACCTGTAACAATCATTTTCAAAATTTTTAAATAATCAAACAGGCAAATCTACTTATTTTGAACTTCATGGGATATGTGGGGAAAAAATAAACACATCCAAGAATTCAAGATGTTGAGGCCAAAGTCCATACAGAAGTTGGGACTTCTAACTCACTTCCACATATCAATATGGTATTCAAGATATCAATGTTTGAGGTACTGAAGTTTAACAAGCAAACAAGTGCTTACTTAAGGTCAGACAAGAGTGGTAACAAGAAACATTAAGCATTTTTGGGCATACTTTTGTAAACTTGTCATCCTCTTTGAGTTTATACTTCTGTGAGCTGACTAAACTTATCTCCGCTTTGAGTCTGTAGTTTTGTGAGCTAACAGGGCTTACTTCCTCTTAATGTCTGTATTTTGTTGACCTGACTGACTTACCTCTTCCTTCAGTCTGTACTTTTCCTCGCTGTCAGCATCCATATTTTTGGTCTGGGATTCAAGCATGACGTGGAATTTTGACATCTTGCTCTCCAATTCTGTCACCTACATGTACAATGTATTTCATAAAATTAACACCTACAATGTATTTCATAAAATGAACATTTAATGTCATCTTTATCAAATTAGTTTTCCAATCATTGGCACCTTAAAAAAATTAACTGTAAGTTCTAATTATACTGACTACTAGTTATGTCTTACCTGTAACCTCCACCTGTCCACTTCTTTCTGGGATTCCCATTCCTTCACTTTCAGAGCCTCAATTTCAGATTTCAGGGAAGCCTTCTCAGATTGTGATTCCTTCTTCATTTGATTCAGCTTCTCACTTGCAATTTGTCTGTAACAAATAAAGTTTTATGTTTTGCATCCCTTTTAATAATTAGAAATTTGGTTCATCAAATATTACATTCATTAAATGGCTAAACTCTCACTTGGCCTGTTGAAGTTCCTGCAGCTTCTGACTTGTTCCCTCTATCTCCATCTCCCTCTCATCCACAGCCGACTCAAACTTTTTCCTACAAGAGGATTAAATGTATAGCATTTCTACTAACTTAACACCTGAACTGAGAACACTTACTACATAGACAGTATTGACCCCTTACTTGATGTCATCCCAGTCTGCCTGCTGTTTCTCATACTCCTCTATCAGCGTCTCATAGTCTTTAATTTGGTCCTCAAGGTCAGTCACCACTCCCTTCATAACTTCTGCTTTCTGTGAAAGGAGGTAAGCATTGATATGTACATGTTCAGTGTGTTCATATCTTAATACAGCACTGCATTGAATTAGCCACATGCTCAAACATTTGTCTAGATTCAAAGATTTGTGTCTTTCTTAGTGCCAGATGGTTAAAAAAGTCTGAAGATTTAAAAACTGTCTTTTATAAGTAACTGACCTTTTTCTCCAGTTCACATTGCTGCTGACTGTGCATCAGTTTCTCCTCCATGTTTTGTTTTTCTAACACTGCTGTTCCTTTCTCCTTCAGCAGGTTCCCTATTCTTTCTTCCATTTCCTTTCACAAAATCAGAAAATAAGATTAAATTTTTAACTCCTGCTCAAAAAACTATTACCTGACCATAAAAACTAATTAATATGTACATATCAACTATACATTCCGAAATTTCCATTTCTGAAGGATTTTATTGCTATATACCTTTTGCTTTAGTTGCAGGTTTTGCCTCTCCATCAGAACTGTGTTCATGTCGTGTTCCAGATGAAGGGAGCCCTGGGCTTTATGCAGCTTCATCTTCAGATCTCGGATCTCCTGGTTAAACTTGTCTCTCATACTCTGTTCCTGTCTTTGCATGGCCGACACCAAGGAGCGGGCTTCACTCAGGGCCAGATTGGATTCCTGTAGCTCCTTCTTCAACTCTGAGATGTTGTCATTTGTCTGTTCCTTTTCCTTGATAAAATATCAACATCAGTATTTTACATCAAAACAACAGAATTTAAGTGACCATTCTTAACCCTTTCAACACTGTAGACCGATACATCGGGAGGCCTATGAGCAGCAGGAAAAAGATTTCATGGAACGAGAACAGGTTTTATTGAATAAACTTCAGTCAGCTCCATCAAAGGAGAAAGTGGTAGGCACATATATCAGTATATATGTTAACTGTCAATGAAATGTCTTCATGATTTAAACATTTATACATTTATTACTCAGTAAATACATGAAAACAACAGCCATTGCAATAATTTCTTTATTGTTTCACTAGGATATTAAAGTCATGCTTACTACAAGTAAATCGCCTGGTAAGAAGGAGATTGAGAGCAAAATAAAGAAAATACAGGTATGGAATTAAGGAAAAACATTCAAATTTATGTACAGTTGTATATTGACTTTCATCTTTGTATTTATCTGAACTACTGTCCTCGTTCCCTGTTGTAGGAGCTGGAGGATTTACTGGAGAAGTACGAGGCTGACTCTAACGCCTGGCAAGAGGAGGAGGACCAGTATAAAGAAATCATAGAGGTGAGTGTCAGCTTTATTGAAGTAACTCAGGATATATGAACTTCACTCATTGAATCACAAGAGGTCAAAATTTGATACAGTAAAATTTAAAATAGTTTGATTTTTAACCACAAAGTACTTGGATTCTGATTATGTACATTTCCTTCGTTGCAGAATTTGAGTGGAGAGGTTGCAGCCCTGAAGCACCAGTCTCGTCTCTCGGTTCAGTCCAAAGAAAATCTACTGGAGCAGATCAAACTGCACCAAGAGGAAATAGGAAAACAGAAACAAAAAATCAAGGTCAGGAAAAAGACTGTCATTCTTTAGAGATTTAATTGAAATGTTAAAGTGAAATGATTATGATGATCAGGTTCTTCATCTAAATTCTAATAAAGATTTAGGTCTAAGGATCATGATATAAAATAGAAATTTTAAAAGTTTTCTACATTTTAACCTGCAGGATTTACAGATCCATGTCAGTTCTTATTTGGAAGGACAGAAAAAAGACGCCAAGGAAAGCTCATTGGAGAAACATGTCAAGGTGTGTACTGTTAGATACTACTGAACCAAGCAAATTTTTTTTTGACTGCAATTTTCTAGCATCTTTTTTATGTAAAGTTAGCCCAAGATGGGCCATATGTGTAGAAATTGAAGTGATGTGACAATTCAGGAAGAGATATTGATTGATGATATCCCATAGGAGTAGAGTTTCATTGAGGTGGAAATGTCTCGTAAAGTGAAGTAGGAAAGGTCTTCCTTTATTTATCTTTATTGTATTAAATTAATTCATACATGTATATGAATTTGTTTTTCCCCCTAGGAGTTAGAGATAGAAGTGGAAATGTTAAGAGACGACAAGAGAAAGATGATGAAGGACAAACTCTCTGTCCAGACTGAACTGGATGATTATAAATGTAAACAAATGGACAACGAAAGGGTAAGTCTGATATTGTTTACAGTTACATTCAGAGTATTTAATAATTCAGTTCTTTGAAATTCAATTATTTACATGTGAATATAAGCTGAAATTTTTCAAATAATAGTACAGTGTATTTGTAATGTAATACTTTTCTTAAAGTATATAAATCCCCCTCCAAACTCCTACTCTTGCTGTGTACATTCAGAGTATTTAATAATTCAGTTCTTTGAAATTCAATTATTTACATGTGAATATAAGCTGAAATTTTTCAAATAATAGTACAGTGTATTTGTAATGTAATACTTTTCTTAAAGTATATAAATCCCCCTCCAAACTCCTACTCTTGCTGTTGTCAGTTAGTAGTTTTGTGTTGTCTGCCTTTTGACTTTTGCATAGATATTAACTTAATTTTTATTAATTTCATCTGTTGAGTGCATGAAATTGACTTAATTTTATAATGATTTATTTTTTCTTTAATATGCTTGTTTTCTTTTCTTTACTTTTATTCTTGTAGAAATTCATATATACACAAATATTATTCTTTTCAATGTCTGTATGATTGTTGTTTCTACCCTCCTTAAAGTGATCTTTACTCATTTACTGATTTTCTTGCCTAACAGCTAGCCTTTCTTTCTCTGCTTGTAGTTCACTATAGTGCATGGGTGTGTGCTTTCATCCCTTCTTTCTCACTATGTTTGATAATAGGTGAATGATCAAATTATACAGAAAATCAACCGCCTGACTGCCAAGCTGGAGCGAGTCGAACGGCAGCTATCAGCCAGTAGGGATCGAGAAATTCAAGTCCGACTTAAGTCCAGGGAAACTCAAGAAATTAGGTAAGGGATCAGAAAATCCCATCCCTAAAGAGAGGGATCTGGGGTCTTAGGAAACCTCTGAATGTTGAATGCTTTGAAAGATCTTTTTCAGACAGAAGTACAATGTACATATATAAGGTAGAATTTAAAGGAAAATGTTTGTACTTGAATTTTAGGGAAAAGTTGAGGGAGGAGAATTTAAAAGCTGAGAAAAAAGAAAATGAAGAACTAAAAAACAAACTTACTGCTGTGAATGTAGAAATGGAAAAGCTTAGACTTACTCCATCAAGAGACAATGAGGTAAAAGACCTTCGAAACACCTTGGAAAACAACAACCAAAAACTACTTCAACTGCAGCAGAAGGTTGATAAACTGACCAGTGAAAAGTTTGACTCTCTGAAGGAAAACCGTGAACTGAAGGAGGAGAAAGAAAGACTGGAGGAAGCTGTGACGGCCATGAAGAAAGAGTTAGAGAAAGTGGAAAAGGACGTGACTGAAATTACAGGGCTCAAGGGAGAGAACCTGACACTGAGGGATGAAAAGGAGCAGCTCAAGTCCAGACTGACGGACCTAGAGAGCGAGAAGCTGGCATCGGAGAGGAGACTGAGGAAGGAGTGTGAGGCGGTGAATGTGAAGCTTCAGAGTGTGGAACAGGAGCTAGAGGAACAGAAGATACTGTCCGCCAAACGCTGGAACAAGATAGAGGACGCTGAGGACTTACGACAGGAAAACAAACTCCTACAGAGCAAAGGGGAGATGCAGAAAAAGAGGACAGAGGAACTAGAAATTAAGGTGGAGGAAATATTGTTTATCTCTATTAAATGATTTTGGTTCGAGTTTCTCACCTGAACATTTGTAGATGTATGTACAAGGAAACAAATTTATTGTCACAAAAAATCAATTGAAAATTCACACTGAAGACCAATCTTAGATCTATTTTACAACTAGATCTTATTTCAAAAAATACTTATAGATTTACATGTAAGTGGAGATGCATGTACCATTAACCAATTCATTTTCAAGCATGGGAAATATCTGATTTTTATTACCAAGCATTCATGAATAAAATATTTTTCAGCAAGAATCATTTACTTAGTTGTGTACATGCATGTACAATGTACATGTATAAGCAAAATATTTCCCTACTTGCCCAAATTTAAATTTGCAAATGGATTTCAGACAAATTATGGATCAAAATTTCTAAAATATTAAATATTTAGTTTACAGTCTGTTTACTCCGTTTTTGAAGAAAACAAGATTGATTAAAATTTAAATTAATGCTTAATTAAAAAACAAAACAGAGAGAGACAGAGAGAGAGAGAGAGCAAGAGAGAGAAAGAAAGAAAGACAATTTACTCAAGTGCCACATCTATTATGCTCAAGTGAATCAGACAAGCTAAAAGTCCTAATGTTAAGCATATTTAACCATGCTGTTAATGCATTAGGTGTCTGACTGCTATATATTTTAATGTTTTTTTAAAGGCATGTCTCAAAGTAACTAAAACATGCATGCTAGAATTAATGAGAAATAGACTTTCATGCAGGGAGGAATACCGGTACTAAGTCTTGTAGGTTATATTAAATGTGTACATGCAAAATAGAGAAGAAAAATTTCAAATGTTGAAACAAGGCAGCAACTCTAACGACAACAGCAGCATCACATAGCAGTGAGGGATGAAGACGTCTACCTTCTTTTTCTTGCTGTTGTTCTCCTCATACAGAGCCTGCAGATAATCTATCAACTTCATCTGTTGACCAATCGTGCTCTCAAACTTGTACTTCTCCAGGAAATGTAAACCCTTCAAAAGGACAGTCAAGTCAGCATAACAAACCTTACAACCTGGGGCCTCCATCACCCAAGAGGGACATTCCCACACAATTCCACCATATTGTCATATGATTTTACAATATATAAAGCAAAGCAAAACCCTTCACCAGCCCAGCTTTCTGCTTATACATTAAGTACAGAGATAATAATTATATGATCATTATACAATGTGCAGTTCTTACTTGTAGAGCCTCAGCAAAGTTTTCCAGATCCACCTTCTCTCCGAAGATCATCTCAAACTTATCCATAGCCTCCCCCAGACTCTGCTTCAGCTTCAGATTCTTAGACCTCAAGTCCTGAATCTCCGTTATCTTGGTAGATATCTGTTTATGACAACCATATTTTTCAATAAATACTCACAATGCACAGAGACAGAGCTGCTTGGGTATGATTGTTTTCTGATTGTATGATTTGTATTCTACACATACAGTAAAACTCGGTTATAGGAAAGTCACTGAGACCTATGAAATTACCTCGTTATATTTGTAAATCATTATATCTGTATAAGGAAGGCAAGATAATTTCGCTATATCCATGAATTCGCAATATCTGTGTTCCACTATCTGAGTTTTACTGTACATGTATACGTCTATTGCTCATAATATCTTTGAAATTTATGGACTGTACTTTTGTATGGTTGTATTTAAAAGACATGCATTTTGGTAACAAGAAACATTAAGCATTTTTGGGCATACTTTTGTAAACTTGTCATCCTCTTTGAGTTTATACTTCTGTGAGCTGACTAAACTTATCTCCGCTTTGAGTCTGTAGTTTTGTGAGCTAACAGGGCTTACTTCCTCTTAATGTCTGTATTT
>PRKT01000003.1:3203676-3236703 GCA_003671525.1 Saccostrea glomerata | reverse complement strand
GGGGGGGGGGGGGGGGGGCTGGCTCCCCCGGTTGCTACGTGCCTGAATATTGTATTTCATTTTCAAATAGCTTAGTAAACCAAAGAGTGATTGTTTTAATTGCAATAAACATGAAAAAATCTATTGTTTTGTGTATAATATCATAAAGTTTTCAATTCTATTATCATTAGTAAGTGGTAATTCACCTAAAATAATATTTCTAACATTTAATGCAATTCTTTTTGAAATTGTTCTGTATATATGCAGCTGATATAAACTCAAGTTCCTCCATAAAGATATAGTATGGTCACAAGGAACAAATACATGCAGTACAGTTTCAGTTTTCTTTATTTTTAAGAACAGGATGTTCTACTTTTTGCATGGCAATTGCTTACTTTGTGTTTATGTTAAGGAGAAGAGCTAGTAAGTTGTTAGAACTTGTTTCTTATCCTTTTGCTTGTCAATAAAATATGTTCAATACAAAACAACAGGATGTTGGAAATTAATTCAATTGGAAAACGAAGGAATGTTTAGTTTTAGATAAATTCATTTTATTTACGATATGCAATCGGGCTCGGAAATCTTTTATTTCAAGAAGAACAGAGGGCGCTGTAAAAAATTTTAAAAATCATGGCGCATATTTCGAAAAATGAAGAATAACATCTTGGAAAGTTAACGTTTTGCCTGAAATTAATTTTTATTTATGATAGTGTAAAGTTTGTAATAAACGTTCAAGGTAAGAAAAATGCATGGAGTATATATCAGCGATGAACGTAGATTGTAAAGACGTGCACGGATTTTATGACAAATTGACAATACACAAATACCTACATGTATTCAATTTGTTTTTGTAGATAATGAAATCGTTGGCTTGCATATGCTTTTTCTCACATGTCTCATGAGAACATTTTTTATATAAAAAAAATAAAAGAAGTTTTTTATTTTTATTTTAAAAGAATGTCAGGCGGAGGACAGGAGACTATTGAGAAGCGAATTGAGGTGTTGGACAACTTGTTGGCAGGATCTGTTTTGACTGATGACGTTATAACTTCACTGACCACAAGAGATGGACTTCTAGATGCCTTAATGGTGTTATATGAAGAATGCAGTCATGATTATCTCGTTAAAAAGAACAAGCATGTGTCGGCCTTTGTTAGAAAATGTAGGAATGCTTTTGTCAAAATGAAATTTATTCCTTTTTTTATTTAATATGAAAATAATTATTTCATTTTTCATATTTTACTCTTCTCTGGGGGTCTTCCTAGATTTTTCTTTCATATTTACATTTGTAAGTTAATGAAGGGACTGTTGATTTGACAACTTTTTGAATAGAAATTATTCTAACTACCCAAATCATCCATTCCAATAAAAGTATTCATTTTATCATTTTGATTTTCTAACATTAGATGCTTCTACTATTGCGGAGTTGAAGAAGTTAAGGATCAGTATGGATGATTTTGAAGTGAAAGATATTATTGGCAGAGGACATTTTGGTGAAGTACAAGTTGTGAGGGAGAAAGCAACAGGGACGGTGTATGCTTTAAAAACTTTACACAAGCATGAAACTCTAGCACAGCATGAGGTAAGCTCTTGTTCCTCTACAAGTGAAGCCTATGATATTAATGTATACATATTAGTTTTTCAAACATTTTTTATGCAAGTTTAAACCAAACTTGCAGATACTAGAAGAAAAGAATTTAAATGATTTTTTACTACTGTAGAAGCACAAATTTTCGTGGGCATAAAATTTCGGATAAATGTTTAAATCATGAAGACATTTCATTGACAGTTAACATATATACTGATATATGTGCCTACCACTTTCTCCTTTGATGGAGCTGACTGAAGTTTATTCAATAAAACCTGTTCTCGTTCCATGAAATCTTTTTCCTGCTGCTCATAGGCCTCCATCATATCCTCTAATTCCTGAAAATATATAAGGCCACAATTAAAATATTGTTGGTTTGGCGTTGCGGACTCAGTATCAATACGTTTGGGTCGGTAGGTAGGGGAATTTTTTTTTTCAATTTCAGAAATGTTGTTAGTACATGTATCTGGGAGTCATGGGTTTCTGATTGTTTAACAACAAATGCAATCTGAATTGATTCCCAGTTGTTATTTACTTCCAAACCCTATTAGTTTTAAACCTTTAATATTCATGGTATAAAAAATTGATGACACTGAATTGGCATAAAGTTGTTTTCATATATATGCACAAATCCAAGCATGGATGCTAGGTTCATCTAGCAAATCGTACAGGACATTGTACCTTGAAATATCAATTTCAAACTGGTATAACTGATTTGTCAGTATATCTTTGCCATTTTAAAGTACATTACTGCAGAGTCATGCCATCATTTACTGCTATACCGAGTTTATATAACCGCTTTTGACTGCCATGCTTGGATTTGTGATATGCATATTCAACAACACATATACGCTTTTAAATGAAAACTGTTCAATCAATCAAGCGTTTATATAATTCTTTCCCATTTTGTATATTTCTCAAACATACAGACACTTAAATCCAGATAAATATAATGAAAAAAAAATCCCAATCTGTATCAGTTAAAAAAATTCTTCCGACTGCACCGATTTACCTGAGTTGGCCGGCAACGCCAAACAAAGCTAATTTTATTTTGGGCCTCAGCACAAGTATCAAAGAACGACATGAATCATATGTATCTTTATATGATGTACATGTACCACATGTTGATATACATGTACATGTGGATAAATTTATTACTGTACTTTAGTATATATTTCATAAAAAAGTTGACAATTACATACTGACCTGTATCCTCTTATCTTTCTCCTGAATTTCTGACGTTTTCTCTGTGATCTGTTCCCTCCAGGCATTGGACTGAGACTCTAACAAGGCCAGGTCCCTCTTCTGATCCCCCCGGGATTTACGTCTGGCCTGAAGCAGAAATAATGGTTTCTTCCATAACAAGTAAATCACTGAGGCAGACTTGATTTGCCTTTCGTTTTGTGAGTGTTTGTGTTAATCAGATACATGTATATTTCCTTTATTTTAGTCTCTTGGCTTAGGAGCCCTTGTGAATATTTACCTTTGAGAGTAAGATTGAAACTAGGTCAGCTTCTTTAGATTGGTTTTATCTCACTTTTGGCTGTCAAGTCTGTTTTAAAACTCTGTTCTCTGATCATGTTTGGGCATACTCACCTTAGCAAGTCTGTTATTGAGCTCGGCTATCTGTTTATGACTGGCTGTGACCTGTTCTTTGTATGACTCAATCTGTTTGTCTCTTTGTGCAACCTTACGAAGCAGATTTTCTTTCTCTCGTTCCAGTTCTGTGGCTACTTCTTGCAATTCATCCACTTGACACCTACATTTCAAATAAAAATATTTACATTCAAATATGTTGGCACATAGACCATTCAACTGGTAATTTCAGTTGTTGACCAAACTTGATACATTATCAGACCTGCCTCGGATGGTGGATCTGACCTACATTTTCCGGATGAGTGAACTGATTTAAGATTTTGGTGCAGTTCTCATTTTCAAGTGACTATATATGAGCCCTATGTTGACCAAACCTGCAAGGACGATCCCTCTAAGGAGTAAGGATGCACACTACCTGGCTTGCTTCTATGCTGGATCTGACCTACATTTTCCGGAAAGAAGTCTAATTTTTTTCCTTTAATAATAAAATATACCCCCTACCAAATAATACACGTATATTTTTTTTAAAATATACCCCATACCTAATAATACACGTGTACTGTTAGGTACCTGATATATTTTTTCATTAAAAGAAAATTAGTAACGGCAGGTGCCTGTAGCGTATACGCAGTAGTCTATGTACAAGTAGTGAATTTAGTAGTCGATTTACAAGTCTTTGATACAGTAGTCCATATACACAGATCTTTCCGTATAGTCGATATATAAATATAAATCAGTCTTAAATTTGAATTAGTTCTCCTTGTCGACTATCACAATGGTTCTTTCCAGATTCAAGCATAAGCAAGGATATGGAAATTTTTACACGTTAAAAGTGCATTTGTTTTTTTTAAGTAAAAATGCACATGTACTTAAAACTGACAAGAAGGAAAGATTACTGAATTGGGCTCTTTAAGTTTTTTGTTCAATATTGAATAGCTAACTTATTAATTTTAAAAGATTTTAAAGAAAATGTTCAGTTGAACAAGTTGTGTATACCTTTGTTAATTACGGTAGCGTTTCAAACGGAACATTGACAGAAAATCTGTGCAGACTTCAAAGTGGTAAAAACAATAAAGCAACCGCAAAAAATGCTTTAAATGTTCAAAAATTAGAATCGAATATACAGAATCGATTTGGACTCATCCTCATCTCGCTAGCCAAAGGTTTTTCGTCTGCTCTGTTCCCCATTAACGTTAATGGTGAGAAGATCGGGCCGAAAGTCTTGGCCAGCGAAGATGATCATCCTCGAAGAAAAATAATTATCACCGTCATAGATGTGCAAAACGCGCATTTAACTCAATGCACTTTCAGGGGCACTTTTTCTGAAAGTGTTTTAATACATGTATTTAATAAGCATACAAACTGTCAATGAAGGACTGTCCTCTTTTGTTTACAATTCTTTTGGAAAAGTTTTTTTTTTCAAGAATTACGGTTATTTCCTTCTCTGATTTCCTGAAACGATGTTGACCACATAAGTTTCTCAGGTAACCCTTTTTCTCACATGAATTTGTCTGATTGTATAAAGCATACAATATGATCAATCCTTTATGAATAAATGCATGATTATTGAAAAATCTAACTTTTCAGCTAATATTGAAAAGTTCTTTTTAATTCCTCAACCAGATGAAATATTAACAATAAAGCAATTTATAACCCTACAATGAGATTTTAAGAAAAAGCCTTTGAAAATATTCAAGCAACACTTGGAAGAACATAAAAGCATATATGAAAACTTTAAGAATGGTTAATATTCAAGAATTTGTTCAGTTACTATCATACTCACAGTTGTCACAATAAAAAGTTAAATAAAATTAACTCAGTTTTACATACTAAATATTGAATACATTTATTCTGTGTTTAGATCATGATCTCTTTTAACTGTGCTTTAACTTTTACCCATATTCAATATACAGTAAACATTTATTTGCACTTGGTGTAACATCTGCAATGTTGTTTATATTCTATAAATCACAAGTACATCTTCCTATTGCCACCAAAAAAATTAATTCTATTATTTTGTTATCAATCTTTACAGAATTTCAATACTTTATTAGGATTAGGGAATTAAGTCAAAATTATTTATGATAAATGTATCATAAAAATACTTATAAGAAATTTAATAATCTAGTAATAGATTCATTAGATGTTACTAGTATAAAGAGACATGACAGGTTATTTCGATATTCTCTTTATAATACTTAATATCATATTTTAACTTAAAAAATCTGTTGAAAAAGATAAATTGAAAGAATGATTCATTTTCCACCAAGAAATTGGATAATAGACAAGTTTCATTGGTGTGTGTGTGATAAAATAACTTTTAAGTCAGAACAGCTCGCAGGGACATTTAAATAACATTTCTGCCCTAGCAGGCATAGACTCACAGATGATCCACGGTATTGTTACAACTTGAGAAACATGTTTGTAATACTATCCTGGTATTACAGGCCGATTACACACAAGCTACTACGAATGAGATCATGACAAAGAGCTGTGACTTCCTATAGTAAACATGACTGGACCTACGGACACCTACTTCCTTTGAAGTCTGCTTCAAATGTTTACAGTATGAGGATTAATGAGAAAAGTTTGTCTAAATTCGCCAGCAGCGGGGCACCTGCAGACAAGGAGGGGTACCTGCTCAAGAAGGGGGAGCTCAACAAGGGCTACCAAAAAAGATACTTCGTTCTGAAGGGAAATCTACTTTTCTATTATGAGAAGCGATATGAAAAAGAACCTGTGGGTGTCATCATTTTGGAGGGTTGCACAATTGAACTGTCCGAAAATATTGATGGATTTGCATTTCAGATTGTTTTCCCAAAGACAGGTTGTAGGACCTATCACATGGCAGCTGATTCTCAGGAAGAAATGGAGGCCTGGATGAAAGTGTTGTCATGTGCTAGCTATGACTACATGAAACTGATGGTATCAGAACTGAAGCAGCAGCTAGAGGAACTCAAGGAGAACAGTCAACAGCAACTATTGGAGAATGCTATGAGAGACAGTCACTTAGTCTCATCTAGCTATTCACCTGTGGAAGACAAGGATGAACCTCTTTCATTTAGCACTAGTGAAAGACGTGTCAGATTTAATCCTTTTAATGATCCAGCTGCTCAAAGAAAAAGTGAAAGTAAATATTTATATGACTCGATTGATGAAGAACATGGCCAAGTTGTGAAAGGACCACCTAAAAAGTTTTTACAGTTGCATGAGGAATATGGACAACAAGTAAAGACACTAAGTGAATTATGGAGAGGAGGCTTCACTGAGAGACCAGCATCTGCCTTTGAACTTACCACGACTCATTCTTCATGCTAGCTGAAAATCTCAAAACAGTGTTGTCATCTTTATAACCAATTTCCAACAAATTATTTTTTATACATTATCTGAACATATTTTGATAATTATTAAGTGTGCTTTAAGTCTGCTTTAACGTTTCTGTAGAAGTCCCCATTTTTTTTTTAAATTAATATAGGAGATACATACTCTGATAGATACAGGTGCTTTTACAAATTTATGATTATCAATCATTAAAATTTTACATAGTTTTCAATTCTCCAACATAATAACTTAATAATTTATTACTTTTATAGAATAATATAGCAGTAATTAAAATGACAATCAATTTTCAAAAGTAAAATTTGGATTTTAATTATAAGTTCTTTTGTAAAACATGACCCAAAATTTTATTCTCACTTGGGAATTTGAAATGTACACCCTTCCAAATGTTTTTGTCATCTAAAATCAAGACACGTTGTCTCTCTGACCCATTCAAGTGTTGTACATTAGAATACATTTTGTCAAAAAGTTAGGCTGAAACCAAGAACTTTTCTATGTTTTAAATATGAAAAGTGCATTTTCAACCACAGTGGCATTTAACAAACCAATGTACCATATCTGCATGTTTGTCTAAAAAGAAAATTCAAATGTACTTCAAGAAAAAAGTTTGAATACATAATATCGCGAGTACCTCTCAGTTATCTAACTTACCACCGCTCTTTTACTACACAGGCACTTGCATGGGGAATAGACACCTTCCCCATTTTAATTTTTTTTTTTACATTGGGATCAAAACACTTTTTCCGAACTGCACTATATGTTATGAAGAATGAAACCATTTTGTCACTACCGTATAATCTCTATTAACCGTTCCTGCCCCTATAAGCACCCATTGGTCTTTTTCAATTGTCAGGAAATAAGGGTCCCCTGTACAGTGATTAAAATCATCTATAATTGTATCAAGAGTCTGCGAATGAAATTGGCAAATATAAGTTTATTGACTTGAATTCAAAATTACTTTGATGAAGCACATTTTTAACGAATAACCGACTAAAGTAATTTTAGTCGATAGTCGGTATGATCGAACGATAGTCGAGTACTCGAATATTCGTTGACATCCCTAATATTTACAAGTCCATGTAGGATTTTCACATCATTAACAATCAGAAACTAAAAACATTTCTTAATTAATTTATTTCCTATATACATCTTTAAAACCAACAAAACTGAACATTTATACATGTATTTATCATTGCCTTGTTATATAAGCATTGCCATTGTGATGTCAAGTGTGAATTTTTCTGTGTATATTCACATTTTTGTAAATAAATGTTGCATTCTAATCAGTTTTAAGATGAGTCATTAAAAAACCAAATGTAAATGGTAAAATAATGTATAATCTAATAATTGTATTGTTTTTCTTTCCAGAAATGTTTAAGTTTTCCAGACTCCAGCAAAGTTTCAGAGCCAGCTATAAGTCTGATTAAAGGCCTTCTTGCTGACAAATCCAGTAGACTGATGTATGAGGGAATTGTAGCTCATTCTTTTTTCTCAGATCTGGACATGGAAAATATCAAACAAGGTATCAAAAGTAACTGCTCAATGTTACAAATATTATTATACATTTGAGTATGTGTGAAGAGGCTTTTGTGATAATTTTTGTTGTAAATTTTAGTGAAACCCCCATTCGTTCCACACCTCTCTAGTCTAGACGACACTTCCAACTTTGAGGAGTTTGAGAAAAGACGTTATCAGCCATCTTTTGATGATTACAACACAAGCAAAGAGTTTTCTGGGAAGGATTTACCTTTTGTTGGATTCACATATGTTAGACAACAAAACAGGTACAAACTAAGTAGTCATGAAATGCATTTATTGATAAAGATTTAAATAATGAAGGTTGTGGTGGAATTTTCTTGAAAAAGAATGGCCAGATGACGTTTATCATTGATAATTTTTTTAGTGAGCAAGAAGACAAGGACATAGATTCCCTACAGGAAAGTGACACGTCTTCCGAGGAGTCTGTAGAATGTCAAAATTTAGAAGTGAAATTGACGGTGAAAATTAACGAGCTGCAGAGTAAGAACCAACAGCTGGAGGAGTCGGAGTGCTCTATAAGGTCGGAGGTCGAGCGCCTCCAGCTGAGGAGCCAGGAGAAGGAGGAGGAGGTCCGGAGGATAGCCGCTGAGAGGGAGTGTATGGAGAGGGAACTCCAGGACGCATTACTACAAAAGAAGGTGATTTTAATTGAATATGGCTGCCCATGATCGTTTTACTTTCTCTGCCTTTTTTATGTTCATCATGTGAAACTAATGTCCATCCACCTCTGAAAATTGCAAACACCAATTTTAACTGTATTTTATTGAGAAATCACATATTAATTAAGGTGTATGTAGCAAATGGACAGACACCACATTAGCTCTATGTGATACATGTACTAATGTATATATATATATATAATATATGATATATGTATGTACATTAAGATACCCTGCTGATTTAAACATGTCATTTATACAAGCTTTGAATCAGGATTTTTGTTTATAGGCAAAAAATAAAATGTACAGTAATTCATGTGAGTGTTTCTAGTAGTTTTAGTGCATTTATATATTTTGTAACTTTGAAGGTATATGCTGCTCAGCTTGATAAAGCCACAGCAGAGAAAGAACAACTTGAGCTACATGCCATGAAGAACTTCAATGAAATCCTGGAAATGAGAAAGGAAGCTCAAGCTATTGAAGAAGAAATTCTAAGGTAAGGAGGCATATCTTGTTAATATATACACTGTACTTGATGTACAATAACTTCTTAACAGTATAATATGCACTTGTAAATAAATTTATTACTTACTAAATTTTTGAATGGTAAAAAGACACTGTAGTAAAATAATTTTGTTATTATTAAAGGAAAAAAATTAGACTTCTTTCCGGAAAATGTAGGTCAGATCCAGCATAGAAGCAAGCCAGGTAGTGTGCATCCTTACTCCTTAGAGGGATCGTCCTTGCAGGTTTGGTCAACATAGGGCTCATATATAGTCACTTGAAAATGAGAACTGCACCAAAATCTTAAATCAGTTCACTCATCCGGAAAATGTAGGTCAGATCCACCATCCGAGGCAGGTCTGATAATGTATCAAGTTTGGTCAACAACTCAGCATAGGGCTTGTAGTTACTACCCACATGGAAATGAAACCTGCACCAAAAACTTTAACATGCTCCAAATATTAACTTGGTTGGAACTTTTTATAAAGGATGTTGTATACTTCACAAACTAACACTGCCCAGGCATCCAAATGCTGTCCTTTTAATTCAAGGACTTTTTAACTCACCTGAGCCGAAGACTCAAGTAAGCTTTTCTGATCACATTTTGTCTGACCTCCGTCCGCCCGTCTGTCCGTCTATCTGTAAAGTTTTCAAATTTTCAACTTCTCAAGAACCTCGGGACCAATTTAAACCAAACTTGCCGCAAAGTATTCTTGGGTGATTGGGATTCAAAAAAGTTTATTCCAAGGAGGGATACTTAATAATTAGTGAAAAATCAATGGCATCTTTTTAAAATCTTCTCAAGAACCCCTAGGCCAGGAAAAAAAAAATGAAATTTATGTGGAAACTTCCTCAGGTAGTGTAAATTTGAATTTGTTCAAATCATGCATGACCCCCGGGTGTAGAACGGGGCCAAAATGGACGATCAAAATTTTGCGTGTGAATATATAGGAAAAATCTTCTTGAGAACAACGAAGATTCAAGTTTGTTCAAATAATGACCCCGGGGGTAGCTAGGGTGGGGCCACAATGGACAATCAAAGTTTTACACAAGAATATATAGTAAAAATCTTTTGAAATCTTCTTCTTAAGAACAACAAAGCCATGACTGATCATATTTAAATGGAAGCATCCTTAGGAGGTGTAGATTCAAATTTGTTCCAATCAGAGACTCTATTCAAATCATGACCCCTGGGGTAGAGCAGCGAAAGCCACAATTAATCAGAGTTTTACATAGGAATATACATGCATAGGGAAAATCTTTAAAAATCTTTTTCTCAAGAACAACACAGCTGTGATTGATAACAGATTTATATAATAAGGAAGCATTATCAAGTTGAAATATGATGCAGATTTGTTGATTCCAGTCTAATTAAAAATTAGATGTTGGATGCGCTCGAATACTCGCTAACATCTAACAACATCAAGGGTCACGTCAGAGGTCAAATTCTATCAACCAATCAAATCGTCGCCTGCAAAATCATCGAATATTGTTGAAGCAAATAAGTCTAGAGCTGTTCCAATTTATGCGAGCGGATCTATTAGATTGGTTGCAGTCATGACCCCCGAGGATAGGATGGCCCCAAAGTGAACGATCAAGGTTTTACATAGGAATTACTGAATTTATTTTTGCTTGTTCCTAGCCACAGTGCTCAGGGGAGCAATGTGGCCCATGGTCCTCTTTTTAAAAAATATCTTTCAAACTACTAGTTCAAGTTCTATCTATATTTAACGGACAAATACCCGGTAATTTAAGTTATCAATTTTTTTTAACAGTGAGGGACATTTTGTCAGAAAAACACACAAAAATCCCTTCTCCCGTATAAAAAGAAATATTAGAAGAAAAAGAGGGCCAACAAAGTTTGCAAACAAAGCTGGCAGCAAAACGCTTTTCTCGGATTCAGATGAAAGCGGTGAATGTCTCTTTTCCATACCCGGTAAGTTTACGTGAATGTTTTTACTTTGCTGGTGATAACTCTTGGAGTGTCGTTGTTTATGCTGTAAAATGAAGCCTTTAGATTCAAATATTCGATTATAAATAGTGAAATCTTCATCAAAAATGCATTTAAAAAAATCAATAAAAAATACAATATGTAATAATGCCCAAGCAAGTGAATTGGACATATATGCATATTTAAAAATAGCTAAGCATATATTTTTTGTGATTTGATTGTTTGTTTATTTTCTGAATTTCTTGAATTTTCATAAAATTTCTGTTAGATTTTTTTAAAGATTATTATTAAAAAGTATTCTTAGAATTCAATTATTTCACAGTGACTATTCTCAATCTGTCATTGCTCACTCAATTCTGTCAAATATTGTCAATGTCGGCAATGAGAGACGACATACATATAAGCCTAAATACTAGCATATTCTTTTCTTTATTTTCCCCCCAAATTTCATATCCATTGTATTACATGCAAACATATACACAGTCTTCGAGTGAAACTTATCTATAGTAAGTTCTCTGCAAAAATTACAAAAAAAAGCAGAATGGGAAAGAAAATCAAACATGTTTATTCATGATTGTCTACCTCTGACTGTTTTAAATGGAGAGGGCAATTGTTTAGTTTTTATTCAGAAAGAATATTAATTAAACAGCTATTACAATATTGTAAATACATGTAAATCGGGGTCAGTTATGAGAGTTATTAAACCATGTTTTCTTTTTCTGAGATTAATTTCATACAATCATTGATTGTTTGCACAAAATTTCATAATTTAAGTTTATCCCAAGCTCTCGCTCTCTCTTTGTTTTTATAAGAGACACGCTTTAATAATTTACCTGTGAAAGATCATTGTCGGACACGTAGAAATTGGCTTCAATTATGGGGTACATGTACTACCGTTATGTAAAGAAAGGACAAGTTTGATATTCTGCATTTATATAAAATGTGCAGCTAATATATCTATTTTGAAATTAAATACATTGGATATACATAAGTATTGATGTACGTTTTTTATTGCACTTCGTACATGTTTACAATTCAGAAATTTGTTGTATAATGGTGATAGCGTAGGTTAAATATTGTAAACTAGTCCGTAAAAGACAAATAGTGAAACTGGTACGAAAAAATAATTAAAATTAAACGAATATTCGACTATCGTTCGACTAAAGCATCCGACTATTCGACTAAGCTGTCCGAGTAAAATTGACATCCCTAGTAAATATGCTTATTGTTTTTAACTTTAAATAACCTTGAAGTTCATGATTCTGGAGTAAGTGTTGATGAGTGAGCCATTCTCGTCAGTAAATGGTGTTTTCCCATACAACATCTCAAACATACAGATTCCCATGGACCACCAGTCTACCTCCACCCCGTAATTACTGACGATCTGTTTGTTGTTGATGGATGTCAGAAGCTCTGGGGACACATAGTCAGGGGTTCCTACCGGCATTCGGAAGGACACCTGTGGGAAATATAAGAAACTCTCAAAACATTTCCAGCAGTGCTCCAAGTCGCACTTACTTTTAGGTCGCTAAATGGCGACCTAAAAATTTTTTTGGTCGCCATTTCAGAATTTCTGGTCGCCATAAACAATTTTTTCACTCGCCATGATTAAAACATGTAAATAACACTATTAAAATTTAAAACAATGAACTAACTTCCACATGTGTTATGTTTTTATTAAATCAAAGATTATTAATTACTGTGACTAGAAATCTTTTGCTAGTTGAAGGATGAATTTTTATTAAATACAACCACCCTTTGTATAGTACATGTGCACAGAAGAACACAAGTAATCTGATCCTAGAAGTAGAGTTTAATCAAAAATAAAAAAAACTTTGACAATTGTTCAGACAGGACTTTGCCAATTGTTTATCATGTTTACATGTTTACTTACTACTACGTATCTTAACCATAACTCAGTCGTTATCAATGCTGTCAAAACACTTAATTGTGATATGCAAGCCATTGACCAAATTCTCTAATAACAAAGTCAGAGAAAGTCTCGAAAGTTTACGACGTTTGGATGCCATTCTCTCAGAAATGTTATGTATATACGTTTCTGGTTCTATCTAACTTAACTATTACAGCATGATGTCACACAAAATGTACCTCATCTGCACCGTCAACCTGTGGACTTCCTACAGACTATATCCACTACTTTACCTCCATTATGAATAATGTAGAGCGAAACAGCAAAAACTTCACCCTGAAAGATACCAACCAAATCAAAATTAAAGGATGGCTAAAAGTACCAAGGTATGTTTCAAGTTCTTCTTTACATACCCCTCAGATGGCATGCAAAAAATAAAATATCTGCATGAGATATATGAAAACAGTGTGTGTTTGACAAAGAATTTGTTAGAATTAGAAATTACATGTAGTATTTTTAAGTAAGACTGATAATGACAGACTGTTATGTAATTCTTTCATGTACTTCAAGTACCGTTATTGAAAGTTGATTAGAAATGCTGACCAATAAAATATTGAAATATGTACTTGGATGTATCTATGATTAATGTAGATGTAAATTCAAATTAATTTTGCCTGACTAGGACTGGGAAGCCAGGCTGGGAGAAGAGATGGTGTAGCCTGGAGAATAACATCCTACTGATGTATCGGGAGGAGTCGGATGCTAATCCTATAGACACATTCGATCTTAATCCTGCTGAGACAGATGTGACCGTCCACAGCGCCATCAGCTCCGCGGAGCTCCCTAACACTGCCAGTACAGACCTACCATATGTCCTGAAGGTAGAACATGAACCACTCACCACGTGCTGGCCACGAAGGTAAGATTGTTATAGCAAGTCTCACCTGAAAGTATAAACAAAAATGTTAATGTTTTGAGTGGTTCCTCTATTTAATGTGTCTGAATTGCATTTACTTCAGTGTACTGTTTCTATATTTCTTCAATTTCTTTTTAACAGGGAGTTGTATCTGATGGCAGTCACGTTCCCAGATAAACAGAAGTGGGTTGCCTCCCTTGAAGCAGCTGTCAGAAGCCTTCAGCGTGTGGATGCTACATTCAAACGAACGGTGAGTTATCTTAGATCTCTAATGTATCAATTTTTTTACATATATGTGGTGCATTTAATCTCATACCCAAATCATTTTCTGTAAATCTTAAAATATTGTTTTCTTTCGACAGAAATTACAAGAGTTCCGTGTACTGGAGTTGAAAGGAGACCGAAGACTGGAATTAAACTGCACTCTTGTTGTCTCCAATCATGTATGTAATCTCAGAATTATACCTCATATCATTAAGTATTCTTTGGTTACTTAATTATTACAAACAAAACAACAATTTTATTACAATCTTCTTTAATTGTGAACTGTAATGTTATATTACAGATGCTGCTACTAGGAGCAGATGAAGGTCTGTTTGCTGTAAACATCCACAAAGGCCAGCATACCCTAGTGACCAAACTGTGTGGTCTGAAGAACATCCATCACATGGTGTATGCCTCAGGACTGGGCTGGGTCATCTGTATCACAGGTAAGAAAAGAGGACATAAGTATATTGTAATAGTTTATATTTAAAGGTAATTTTGCTGTTATTTTAATTTGATTCTGTATGTAATACAATGGATATGAAATTTGGGGGGAAAATAAAGAAAAGAATATGCTATTTATGCTTATATGTGTATGTCGTCTCTCATTGCCGACATTGACAATATTTGACAGAATTGAGTGAGCAATGACAGATTGAGAATAGTCACTGTGAAATAATTGAATTCTAAGAATACTTTTTAATAATAATCTTTAAAAAAATCTAACAGAAATTTTATGAAAATTCAAGAAATTCAGAAAATAAACAAACAATCAAATCACAAAAAATATATGCTTAGCTATTTTTAAATATGCATATATGTCCAATTCACTTGCTTGGGCATTATTACATATTGTATTTTTTATTGATTTTTTTAATGCATTTTTGATGAAGATTTCACTATTTATAATCGAATATTTGAATCTAAAGGCTTCATTTTACAGCATAAACAACGACACTCCAAGAGTTATCACCAGCAAAGTAAAAACATTCACGTAAACTTACCGGGTATGGAAAAGAGACATTCACCGCTTTCATCTGAATCCGAGAAAAGCGTTTTGCTGCCAGCTTTGTTTGCAAACTTTGTTGGCCCTCTTTTTCTTCTAATATTTCTTTTTATACGGGAGAAGGGATTTTTGTGTGTTTTTCTGACAAAATGTCCCTCACTGTTAAAAAAAATTGATAACTTAAATTACCGGGTATTTGTCCGTTAAATATAGATAGAACTTGAACTAGTAGTTTGAAAGATATTTTTTAAAAAGAGGCCCATGGGCCACATTGCTCCCCTGAGCACTGTGGCTAGGAACAAGCAAAAATAAATTCAGTAATTCCTATGTAAAACCTTGATCGTTCACTTTGGGGCCATCCTATCCTCGGGGGTCATGACTGCAACCAATCTAATAGATCAGCTCGCATAAATTGGAACAGCTCTAGACTTATTTGCTTCAACAATATTCGATGATTTTGCAGGCGACGATTTGATTGGTTGATAGAATTTGACCTCTGACGTGACCCTTGATGTTGTTAGATGTTAGTGTAGCGAGTATTCGAGCGCATCCAACATCTAATTTTTAACTAGTGCTAATTGTAACGGGGACCGTTACAGATGTTCCCCAAACGCTCCCCAACTCCCTTTTGGTGCCATATTCCCTGCAAGCTTCATTAAATAGGACAAAATCTAATGATGCATTTGAGACTTAAACAACGCCAAGTTCATTCAAATTTTAGAATTGCACGCGTGCGCATGTGAATGCATGTGCATAATGATTAATGACCATATCATCTTGTCTACACAATCTATACATTTTAATATACTAAATATTAAAGTGTTAATCCAAAAGTATTTAAAAATACGCTCCGCAGGGGTAATAAGGAAGCATTCAAAATATTCTACCTTCACTAAATCAGTGCTACATTATGACGTCATAGTAGGCAAGATGACGTCAATTTTAGAACACAAGTCTTCGTAATATTTCTATTTAGAGATGAAATTTAACTCTAGAAAATGAATAGAAACGTGGAAACAATAAACACAAATAGTGTTTTCATTTTGAGTTGCTGTGTCAGTCATTTTGATTAAAATCAACCACCGATAACGTCATATGTGTAGATCAAGTAACTTGGGAATTGATCATGTTGTGTAAAGAGAATTTGGCTAACACGGCAGGTACTGAGATACGTAAAATGGAGTTTAAAAGGAAGAATCTTGAATATTGTGTGAAATTCATTTAGAGTTCAATTAATTAAACAGGTATGCTCAATTAATTTCAACGATAATATTTTATTTCAAGACAGTAAGCTATATACATAGCCCGGTCGGCCTTTCCTCTGCCATTCACGACATAAATAATGCAACAGAACAACAATAAGCTGGATATTTTAAAACATGAGTTTTGTACAGATGGAAAGTTTCCCTTCTGACAAACTTAGAAAATGCTGCTAGAATCCGGAGTTAAGTGTGGCTTTACGAAAAATCTCGGTTCACATGTATAAAATGCAAAACATAGGGTAAGGTTTCGTACGAATGTGTGGAATAATTCTTTTACTGACAGGACAGTGGGATTCTAGCAGCACTTTTTAGGAAAAATAGATGTTTTTCAACTATATTATTTAATCAAAGACATGATCAAACTCCGGGGTATTGTTGTTCTGTTAGCTTTTTTATTAAGGAAAATTTCGCTATTGATAGAAGTCACGTGACGTCGTGGCGATGGTACACATCTTTGTATTAGACACTCTTTTATCTGTATGCAATAATTAATAACAGTTTACGTTTATCAGCGGTATTGGTAATTTATCAAACTTAATTCTCTTTAAAAAGTCTAACTATCCCGAGGGAGACTCTAACCGAAGGTCAGAATAGGGGATCAAAATTTACATTGAAATCCTTTAAATTCTTCTCACGTCAGGGACAGATAAACTTAAACTTAAATGCAAGCATCTTATGGTAGATTGTCTAAATCATTACCCTTGGTGGTAGGGGTTTGGTAATAAGCTTACGAAGGGGTAAGGAACAGCATGGTTAAAATAATTCAGGTGTGTCATATGTAACTTGTACCCAATCCTCAAAATATCAGAAGCCGGGGAAGGGTACTTCGATGTCCCCCAGCCCGATGTTTATTCATATACATGTAGTAAATCATTACCCTTGGTGGTAGGGGTTTGGTAATAAGCTTACGAAGGGGTAAGGAACAGCATGGTTAAAATAATTCAGGTGTGTCATATGTAACTTGTACCCAATCCTCAAAATATCAGAAGCCGGGGAAGGGTACTTCGATGTTCCCCAGCCCGATGTTTATTCATATACATGTAGTATTATATAATAGGGCTAAAAACTGGAGGCCCATTTCTCAAAAACTAAAAATCGTACCATCAAATTTTTTACACAGAAGTGGAATCTGACCCCTAGTACACCACTCACAAAATTTTAGGCTTTGAGGAAGGGGACTTCGATATCCCCCAGCCCGATGTTTACTCGTATAGTATTATATAGCAGGGCTAAAAACTGGAGGGTCATATCTCGGAAACTAGAGATGGTACCATCACCACTTTTTCACAGAAGTGGTAACTGACCCCCAGTACCCAACCCACAAAATTTCAGACCCCGGGGTAGGGGACTTCAATGTCCCCAAATCCGATGTTTTTTCGTATACTATTATATAGCAGGGCTAAAAACTGGAGGGTCATATCTCGGAAACTAGAGATGGTACCATCATCATTTTTTCACAGAAGTGGTAACTGACCCCTAGTACCCAACCCACAAAATTTCAGACCCCGGAGTAGGGGACTTCGATGTCCCCCAACCCGATGTTTATTCGTATAGTATTATATAGTAGGGCTAAAAACTGGAGGGCCATATCTCGGAAACTAGAGATTGTACCATCACCATTTTTTCACAGAAGTGGTAACTGACCCCTAGTACCCCCACCCACAAAATTTCAAACCCCGGGGTAGGGGACTTCAATGTCCCCCAATCCAATGTTTATTGGTATAGTATTATATAGTAGGGCTAAAAACTGGAGGGTCATATCTCGGAAACTAGAGATTGTACCATCACCATTTTTTCACAGAAGTGGTAACTGACCCCTAGTACCCCACGCACAAAATTTCAGTCCCCGGGGTAGGGGACTTCAATGTCCTCCAATCCGATGTTTTTTCGTATAGTATTATATAGTAGGGCTAAAAACTGGAGGGCCATATCTCAGAAACTAGAGATGGTACCATCACCATTTTTTCAATGAAGTGGTAACTGACGCCTTGTACCCCACCCACAAAATTTCAGCCCTTGGGGTAGGGGACTTCAGTGTCCCCAAATCCAATGTTTTTTCGTATAGTATTATATAGCAGGGCTAAAAACTGGAGGACCATATCTCGGAAACTAGAGATGGTACTATCACCATTTTTTCACAGAAGTGGTAACTGACCCCTAGTACCCCACCCACAAAATTTCAGATCCTGGGATAGGGGACTTCAATGTCCCCTAACCCGATATTTATTCGTATAGTATTATATAGTAGGGCTAAAAACTGGAGGGCCATATCTCGGAAACTAGAGATTGTACCATCACCATTTTTTTCACAGAAGTAGTAACTGACCCCTAGTACCCCATGCACAAAATTTCAGACCCCGGGGTAAGAGACTTCAATGTCCTCCAATCCGATGTTTTTTCGTATAGTATTATATAGTAGGGCTAAAAACTGGAGGGTCATATCTCGGAAACTAGAGATGGTACCATCACCATTTTTTCACAGAAGTGGTAACTGACCCCTAAAACCCAACCCACGAAATCTCAGACCCCGGGGTAGGAGACTTCAATGTCCCCCATTCCGATGTTTTTTCGTATAGTATTATATAGTAGGGCTAAAAACTGGAGGGCCATATCTCGGAAACTAGAGATGGTATCATCACCATTTTTTCACAGAAATGGTAACTGACGCCTTGTACCCCACCAACAAAATTTCAGCCCCTGGGGTAGGGGACTTCAATGTCCCCCAATCCGATGTTTTTTCGTATCTCGGAAACTAGAGATGGTACCATCACCATTTTTTCACAGAAGTGGTAACAGACGCCTAGTACCCCACCCACAAAATTTCAGATCCCAGGGTAGGGGACTACAATGTCCCCCAATCCGATGTTTTTTCGTATAGTATTATATAGTAGGGCTAAAAACTGGAGGGCCATATCTCAAAAACTAGAGATGGTACCATCACCATTTTTTCACAGAAGTGGTAACTGACGCCTAGTACTCCACCCACAAAATTTCAGCCCCCGGGGTAGGGGACTTCAATGTCCACCAATCCGATGTTTATTCGTATAGTATTATATAGTAGGGCTAAAAACTGGAGGGCCATATCTCGGAAACTAGAGATGGTATCATCATCATTTTTTCAATGAAGTGGTAACTGACGCCTTGTACCCCACCCACAAAATTTCAGCCCTTGGGGTAGGGGACTTCAATGTCCCCAAATCCGATGTTTTTTCGTATAGTATTATATAGCAGGGCTAAAAACTGGAGGACCATATCTCGGAAACTAGAGATGGTACCATCACCATTTTTTCACAGAAGTGGTAACTGACGCCTAGTACTCCACCCACAAAATTTCAGCCCCCGGGGTAGGGGACTTCAATGTCACCCAATCCGATGTTTTTTCGTATAGTATTATATAGTAGGGCTAAAAACTGGAGGGCCATATCTCGGAAGCTAGGGATAGTACCATCACCATTTTTTCACAGAAGTGGTAACTGACGCCTAGTACCCCACCCACAAAATTTCAGACCCCGGGGTAGGGGACTTCAATGTCCCCCAACCCGATGTTTTTTCGTATAGTATTATATAGTAGGGCTAAAAACTGGAGGGCAATATCTCGTAAACTAGAGATAGTACCATCACCATTTTTTCACAGAAGTGGTAACTGACGCCTAGTACTCCACCCACAAAATTTCAGCCCCCGGGGTAGGGGACTTCAATGTCCCCCAATCCGATTTTTATTCGTATAGTATTATATAGTATGGCTAAAAACTGGAGGGCCATATCTCGGAAACTAGAGATGGTATCATCACCATTTTTTCACAGAAGTGGTAACTGACGCCTTGTACCCCACCCACAAAATTTCAGATCCTGGGATAGGGGACTTCAATGTCCCCCAACCCGATATTTATTCGTATACTATTATATAGTAGGGCTTATAACTGGAGGGCAATATCTCGGAAACTAGAGATAGTACCAGCACCATTTTTTCACAGAAGTGGTAATTGACGCCTAGTACTCCACCCACAAAATTTCAGCCCCCGGGGTAGGGGACTTCAATGTCCCCCAATCCGATGTTTTTTCGTATAGTATTATATAGTAGGGCTAAAAACTGGAGGGCCATATCTCGGAAACAAGAGATAGTACCATCACCATTTTTTCACAGAAGTGGTTACTGACCCCTAGTACCCCACCCACAGAATTTTAGATCCCGGGGTAGGGGACTTCAATGTCCCCCAACCCGATATTTATTAGTATAGTATTATATAGTAGGGCTAAAAACTGGAGGGCAATATCTCGGAAACTAGAGATGGTACCATCACCATTTTTCACAGAAGTGGTAACTGACGCCTTGTACTCCACCCACAAAATTTCAGATCCCGAGGTAGGGGACTTCAATGTCCCCCAACCCGATATTTATTCGTATAGTATTATATAGTAGGGCTAAAAACTGGAGGGCCATATCTCGGAAACTAGAGATGGTACCATCACCATTCTTGACAGAAGTGGTAACTGACGCGTTGTACTCCACCCACAAAATTTCAGCCCCCGCGGTAGGGGACTTCAATGTCCCCCAATCCGATGTTTTTTTGTATACTTTTATATAGTAGGGCTTAAAACTGAAGGGCCATATATCTCGGAAACTAGA
Organism: Saccostrea glomerata; assembly: GCA_003671525.1. Taxonomy (NCBI): domain Eukaryota; kingdom Metazoa; phylum Mollusca; class Bivalvia; order Ostreida; family Ostreidae; genus Saccostrea; species Saccostrea glomerata. The sequence goes on along the minus strand of PRKT01000003.1, from coordinate 3,215,603 downwards.
GATGGTACCATCACCATTTTTTCACAGAAGTGGTAACTGACGCCTAGTACTCCACCCACAAAATTTCAGACCCCGGGGTAGAGGACTTCAATGTCCCCAAATCCGATGTTTTTTCGTATAGTATTATAAAGTAGGGCTAAAAACTGGAGGGCAATATCTCGGAAACTATAGATGGTACCATCAACATTTTTTCACAGAAGTGGTAACTGACGCCTAGTACCCCACCCACAAAATTTCAGACCAAACAGCTGATGTTTAAATTTTGAATTGCGAACTGCGTTCTAGAACGCAATTCACTTTTGAATTGCGAATAGCGAACTGCGAACTGCGTTCTAAAATCTGAACGCCACACATGCTCGGCATCAATAAATTAATAACATTTGGAAAGAAAATTTTATTCAAATTAATTTTTTTTAAAAATTCAAATTTAAGAGAAAAAAAACATTGAAAAGAATCAAATATGTAATAAAGAAAGTTAAACAACTGTTTAAAAACGAAAAGTTGTAAGAGCAGTTCAGGTTTGATTAATGCCATTTATGCTGTTGTGAATTCGAAGCAACTGCGCCATCTGTAGCAAGAACAGCATTGTGGGTACCACCTGGAAATCAGTTGGAAACCACGCTTTGGACACCACACCCAAAACCTCAGCTTGGTCCATCCATCTCTGATGCATGTACTCTTGTATAATTTGCTCCCATAGCAATCACTGCAATCATACAAAACAAAACAGCTAAACAAACTATGAAAATAAGAAGAAATTAATTATTTGAGTGAAGAAATGAAGAAAAGAATGAATAAAAGTTCTGTATTATATTCAGTCATATTGTACTACTTTTTCCTTCGGACAGTTTTTATTTTTGCAAGTTAACAATTTTAGGAAGTAATACATTATATGTTTCCCCCTGTGTTCAATCTTGTGAGCAGTCATTTTTCAAAAAATTAACATTGCCATAAAGGGTTTGCTATCTTTGGTCCAAACATTAACACACGACAACATCAATTAGTCTTTAACGATGAACTCTTCAATTATGAAATTTCCCAAGTGAGAATAAAACCGAAGTCACAAAACAAATAATGGAAAAAATATATATAGAATACATTTTAATGTTCTATTTATAGTTCTGATTAAACAAAGACGTACTTTACTCCACAGATCGCATATGTCACCCTCTGTAGTTTCGGCAGCACAACATAGCACGTTTCACCGTTAACAACAACGGAAGTGATGAAACCTAGTTTCCTTGGACACGTGTCAAGGGCAAAGTGTTTACTATAAAAAGAAAGTTTAAAATCAATAATCAAATGTCGAGTTTACCCCACCCCCCACCCAAGAATCAAGTTCTAAGCGCCTAAATGCATTGCTCATCAAAATGATCTCTGCACTACCCTTTGATTTAGTCAAGAGTTAACTGTCCATTCATAAGGTGAATGTCAAATGTGTTTGTCCGTCTGTCTAGATGCTTGTTTCTGTCCATAATAAAGTTTTCGCAGTTCTCACAGCAACAACTCATTAAATATACTTGAAATTTTAGCACATTTTTTTTGTTAAGATTTTTTATCCGATGCCAGCTGCCTGTTTATCCGTTAACACACATTTTGTTGTGGCATGCCATATGGTGGGATTTATTTTTGTTGAATCTGATGTCAACTTCCTAGTTGTCCGTGCATCTGACCATCACTGAACTTGTGTAAATTTTAATTTACATAACATTGTATATTACCAGTGAGTTTTAGTTCATCCCTGTTTTTAAAAATGTCAAACAAGTATGCAGTATACATGTACTTGCATAAAATTTTCCCGAATACCTTGTTTTATGTATATTACATTGATGAGATTACTAGTATGTATCTACATTAACTTCTTTTTTTAAAATGAACTTTTAGTGTGATCTAATATCCGTTAAGGTTCATTGATACTCTGATAAGAGAGATAACTCTTAATGACATAAATGTCTATTATTCCTTTATAGATTTGATAAAGAGGATTTTTAATTGTAGTTTAATTTTGCCCCCGCAAGCTATCGTATAATTGTTTGTATTTCACTTATAAAATACATTTCTTTTGGAAAATCAAAAAAGTCAAATTAACATTTTATATGAGTGAGCAGAGAATTCATGAACCTTTATGAATCTATACATACAAGGTTCGCCGATTTTTTTCGTTTACCAGTTCATGACAAGATGTGATCGGTCGATAGAGAACGCTTACTTTCTCATGGCATCTTATCCCCGCCTCCATGTGTATGGAGGTCTGTGTTTTGTCCTATTTCCGTTTTGAATCGATTAAAAGGACTTTGAGCTGAAATACTGTTTTTTATCGCCATATTTCAATTGGCCTGAAAAACTGTTATTATGCTTACGTTTGAAATTAAGGACTTTTCCAAAAAGATATCATTGAATCTATGAAAAAGTTGACTTCCCGGATTTGTTGTTTTACAATAAAAGTAGCGAAGTACATGTACTTTTCTTTAAAAAATGGAATGACTAATAATTTCTCATTAATAATTTCACAAACGTTGAAATTCGGATACATATTTACAGTTTTAAAAATTTGATTATTAAATCTTGTATTATGTTTTTTGGAGTTGAACTATATTCAGACTCCCTAGGCTGTGGTAGTGCAGAGATCATTTTGATGAGCAATGCATTTAGGCGCTTAGAACTTGATTCTTGGGTGGGGGGTGGGGTAAACATCTTTGACCAACAGCGATCTTCCCTGCAATTCATCCCCGGAATTACTACTATATTCATTATTACCGGCATTTTTTTCCTCGATCACAAGCTTGTTAAATAGAAGGACTGATTAGAAATTGTGTACATGTACTTAATTTCATCGTACTACTATATTCATTATTACCGGCATTTTTTTCTTCGATCACAAGCTTGTTAAATAGAAGGACTGGTTAGAAATTGTGTACATGTACTTAATTTCATCACAGCATTTCCGACAATTTTTTCGTTTCCGATTGTTTTTGGGAGCGGGGGGGTGCATCTTATATCTACCAAGTTTATGAATAATTGATCGTTAAAAAATCAACTTCACTTAAATTTTATTACATATGTCAGTGATTACAATGACCTCATATTTAACATTAACAAAGAAAAGTGGTAATTCGGTCCCACGCGCTTCATGAAAATATGTGATATGAGAGTTTAGTTGATAGGGTCAAATGAATATTTTGAAATCGCACTATTGAACAGTTTAGGGGAAAACGAGTGCAAATTTTTGTGCGCAATAAATCCACAGCTTTTTCTATTGGTGGCACTTTAGCTCTCTGATCCTCCATCCAAACTTTTTCAGATCTGCAGTTATTTCCCTTTCCGATCTACATAAACATTTTTTTTCAGTCGAAATTATGTAACTTTTGCAATTACAAATAATTAAAAAAAAATAATTCTGCCATTAACTTGTAGATTTCAATAATATGATGATAATATGAATAGCGGCACAATCACGAACGCAGATATTAAAAAAATCAGTGTTTCTAATATATACACACCGATAATGGGTCCTGTGTACATGTAATTGATTTATTAATTTTTTTGCATATCATGTTTCTTAATTTTACTAATTTTGTGCAAACATGACCATATGTATCGAAGCGGGCATACCCCCAATAGTTTTTTTTCTTCCAGATATATAGTATTCTATAGAAAACACAGCTACTATATATAATTATATTTGTGTCCCCTCGATAAAAACGTCTAATGATTTCTTTATAAATATTGTTTAAATTTATGAATTCTTGAGCTATTACTTGCAATTAATTCATTCCCAATTTTTTAAACTATTTCAAATCATTAGTTAGAAACACCAGAATATGTTGATTTTTTGAGAACGGTTAAGTTTGATACACTGTGCTGGTATTCGTTCTGTCGGTCAATTCTCAATCATGTCAATAGAGTATACTAAAGTTAAAGAAAAGCTTGACACTATATTTTAGTGATACTGGACCAAATAATAATTCTTTGCTGTTAAATTATTTTTTTTTGAGTAAATCGGACCAGACTACTTCGATAGGCACTAATTGTGCTCTTTTAGCAGTCGATCTGTTTTTTGTTGTTGTTTTTTTTTTGGTTTTTTTTTCTTCTCTTTTTTTCCCTTTTGTTTTGTTCCAAGCAGAATTTAATTTTTTAAAAAAACTTCTAGTACATAAGAAAAAGACATTTGCTTTATGGTTTTCAACTCGATCCTATAGTGTTTCTTTACCTATCATCGGCGTTTCAAGTTGTGAATTGATTTGTGGAATTGATTTGTAAATTCTTTTGGAATTGATTTGTAAATATTGTCTGTGATTTTACTTGATTATTTGTGACATTCTTTTATGGATATGTCTGTAGAGGAGGCCGTGTCGGCTTTAGGCCTGGACACGCGCCCGGCTATCAATCGTGTCATGCAGTCAGACAGATTTAACCCTCCTGTTCCGTGCAGTGTGTATGGTTCTCCCGTAGAAGGGGGTTTTTCACCATATGTTTATAACGGGAGCGAGCATATTGCATCCCGTCACACACCTTTTGCTCAATCAATGTCAGGTCACATGGGAGGGGGGTTGCCCCTGGGGGGTCCCTCTACACCTAGGCCCGGCCTGCATTCAGGCATCCCCTGTGGGGAGGGTAGTGTGTTACATGGTATGTCAAGGAGAGAGTTCAGGTTTGCCCAGCCCCAATGTAGCTCACCAGGGATGATGATCAGTGATTCCCTTGAGTCCTCTTTAGGTAGCCTGTGTTGGTGTGGCTCACCTGGCAGCACTGTGAGTGTTAATATCGTCTTACTTTTCGATCGGTTCTACTCTTTCAGCTGATATTTCGTTCACTGAATTTTTGACTTCAGTGTTTTCTTCCAAAGCAGCATCGATCTTTTGCCTAGATGAAAAACATTTCATAAATCAAATTATATTTAAATTAAAGCAAGAAATCGAAAGGAAAAATTATACAGCTTCTTGATTCAACACTACAATACGATGTGAAGTTAGCAAGCTGTATCATAACTACATGTAGCTCTTGCATAACAAGTCAGGTCTCGCGACCTTAAAAATTGACTTAAGTCACAGTTTTCATTTTGAATATTTTTTTTTTATATAACATCATTTATGTGTATTAAAATTATTATATAATTGCGTAATTTTCAAATTAAAGAAAGGATGAATTTTCCCTTCATTCTCAAAATTATTTCAGACGTAATATTGATTTGAAATTTTGACATAAATTTAAGTTACATGTATCTTTCAAATTCTCATTAATAGTATAAATACGTATAATTCAAATCTATCTTCCTTTATTTATTTATGGAGAATATGGAGATCAGGTGCCATGGAGGAGTGAGCATCCCCTGCCGACCAAAATATTAAATAAATATTTCAAAATATTACCGTGTTTCATTTCTGTTAGCTTGCACCAAACTGTTCTTCCGTAATGCAAATTGTTTAACCATAATAAAGTATTATGTAGACTGGGCGTTTACAATAAGTACTTGAATTTTGTTTCTTAACATTTGTTTCTTAGATTTCAATTTAAACTGTTGATTCGCAAATATTTATAGACAGGTGAAAAATTATTCAAAGTAATTAATGGACTAATGCCCGTGCGTTAGTCCAGAAGTTATCCTCTATTTTTTTTAATTTTTGTATCGGTATAATAAAACAGTTAAAAAGTATATCGTTGAGGAAGTTAGCAAGATTCCAGTTCCCCTCGACCATGCTAACTCCCCTAATGATATACTTTGATTGTATAATAATCACAAGTCTTTATTTTCAAGGGGAGCTCAAATCTATTTGTACTGATTAATGTTGAAGCGCAGCACATTTTAAAATAACATTGCAATAACTCAGTAATTACAAAACACTGAGCATAATAGATCATAAATATATTTTTTATACAGAAAAGATATAGTAAAATGATTATTTAGTTGTTGTTTTTTCTCTGAGATCTTTTTTTTTTAAATCTTTTTTTAAAATCTCAAACTCGCAGTAGATTAAATATCATCTTTGGCTGATCCATGAATGGTTTAAATAAAAACTTTCTTTAATCATAGTGACCTTGAAATACGACGTAACTTACATCATATCTGTTGTCTGGGCTCGACTCCCCCCATCAATCTCCCTGTCTACTGGGTCTTCTAAAAGGCATTGAGTCTTCTGGCCATAGCAAGACATAAAGCACGCCACAAGGACAGCAACTATCAAAATCTGTATTTAAAACAAAAAGGAGAAAACAATTTTAACGAATACATATTCCACATAGAAGGCATTTCATGAGAATACTTGACGCTACATATTTTCTTGTCCGTCGGATGGGACGTTAAACGGTGCCCCGTGTCAAGGATAACAACCCCCTTGGCACGCAAAAGATCGTTTCTCCGGTTTTCGAAAAAAGTAGGCTCACTAGGGGCCGCCAGAGAAACCAAAAAACTTTCAAAACTGATCATTTAACATAATTTCCTGCCGAACTATGGCTGAAATATTGCCGACTCGGCGTTAAACACCAATCAATCAATCAATCAATCATATTTTCTTACATAAAAATAACTGGAACACTTCTGGTATACCGGTTCCTGTAGTAAATATGGCGCTAAAATAGGTGCCGCCGAAGGCGGTGTACAATATATATACGATGTATTTTTCAATAATTCAAAACATCTTATTACACTGGCATAGGTTGCAATCAAGTCCAGAATATTCCCTGTTACATAAAGCCTATACAGAAAATATTAACCTTAGTCAAGGCAATATTAACTGCTGGTACAAAAATGTAATTTATTTCAGTAAGAAAATTAATATCTCACTACCAGAATGTAAAACATACAAAAACACATTTTAAAAAAAACAAGTTAAGAAGCATTTGAAAAAAACACTTCCTACAATATTGGAAAATGAAACGTGAAGAGGGACTTGACTCTGGAAAACTTACTACTTATTTCATGTTTTAAAAAAATTTTACAATGGAAAACTATATGTATATCAAATCTCATGAAATAAGATAATCCATATGCAGATTTAGAATAAGTGTTCATGACCTAAGAATTGATAAAGGCAGATATGAATCTGTAAAAAACAATGCTGGTCAAAGAATTCCCTTAGATAGTTCTAAACAAAAGAATATTTTTAATGTGTAACCAAAACTATATAGAAGGTGAATATCATTTTCTTAATGAATGCCCATTATATACTGAGGATAGAGATAAATTTTTTCGTTATATATCATTACTAAACAAAAATTTCATATTATTATCAAAAGGAGACAAATTTCTCTGGTTAATGTCTAATGAAGACAACCACAACAGAATCTTAAGACACATCACGTAATGATAAGACGACACGACAAGGAAATCTGAAGCATTAGTTCCTGGTTTTATAGGATATATACGACAAGTGAACAGGATCTATTCAATTGCCTTAAATCTACAAAATTTTGAAATCCATCCATCATTTTAGTCATGAACTAGAGATACATGTACTGTGATCAATGAGCTCACTAAATGATACCCCCGCCTCCCATATGATTACTAGAGGTACTGTGAGCAACGAGCTCACTAAATGATACCCCCCTCCCATATGATTATAATGACAAAGTCATTGTTGTGCTCTTAGAGGCCCGAAATAAGTGTTAGATTAAAAAGTAAAATAGAATGTGCACAAAGGCATTATGGAATAAAGAATCTGAGTGAAAGTATCATTTAAATTATTTCGTGGTTCACATTGGCAAAATGTAAAGAAGATTTTGTGTAAATTTCATTAAATTTCACTCAGTGGTATAAGAGGAGATGGGTATCCCAAAGCGTAACAGACAGACGGACGGACGGACATACCGATTACTAAATACCCTCCCGCTTTTCAAGCGGGGGATATAAAAATTTGTTATAGACTTTAAAGTAAATTTTGAAATTTCACCTTGAATGATAACCAAATTATCGGAATCAAACGATCGGATTACGTAAAATGCAGTTTGCTAAAGATTATTACCTTTTTGGCATTCAACATCAAATGAAATAAAATTAAAAGGGCAAGACCTATTTTAAAGTAACTTTATTATTAACTCTATCCTTTTATATTACTTTCAGAGTTATATATGCTTACATTTTTTGTACACCTTGAGAAAATCATGTGTAAGCTGCAGCCTTTAGCCTATATGGAATATACGCCACTGACAGAACATCGTATCTAGTCAAATTCAGTATAACAATTAACAAATTAAATAGCACAGGCACTTGTTTCGTATACGGGGTACCCCCTACCTATATTTACCACAAGGTACCTAACTCATTTTCGGGCACCCCCGCTTCAAGCTCGTATTTACTAATAAATCAATTATACACCTACATTATCTTGACATAGTTCGCTCCAAGAGATATTTTTCTACATCGCTGACGTCTCCTATAAAGATATTTTGTTGTAAAATGCTTATTTATTCATCGATAATCAGCTGGAATCGTAGTACGACAAACTTTAAGCTACATTGACTTCCGGTGTATAAATGTTATATGTGAAAATTAATCATGGCGTTGACAAAATCGCAACTGGAGATTTCTGGACTTCACCATAAGTCCAATAACCTTTATCTACAGAAGAAAAATAACTTCTTAAAACTACGCCGCACCACAGAATTTGATCCATTCTTTTTCGTCTTTTCTTCTATATTCAAGAATGACGTCATCTTTGACTTCCCGGATCCTTGTCTTGTTACCCGCTTTCCTTAGCTCGTATGCTTTCTGCGCCAATTCCCCTCTCTTCTTCTTCAGGTGACCCGGCAAATCGGTCCTTACTGCGTAACCTTGTGGTAAGGTAGCGTTCCTGTCGTGGATCAATATCTGGTTTCGGTCTTCCATCTGAACGAATTTGACAATGATTGCATCTGGAGCTCCGGTGCATCCAGTGATATGCAGCAACCCTGAATCTTGCACAAACGCAAACCACACCTACTTGGGGACTCGACTAAAGCACATTACATTCAATATACCACGGCCCACACACTAAACCTCTACGATAAGACCCTCAGCCCTCGTTCCCGCTTTACGCCATGTGCGTCGCCACACCGGAAGTCAACAAACTTATCTGTCAGTAGCCTGCCTCGGCCTAAAATGGATCGTTTTAGGAGCATAACCTTGAGAATGAGAACTACAGTTAGAGTCTGGGATGGACTAAAAGCTACTCTTCTAACCATCTTTGATATCAACAATTAAAAAACACCGTCCCTGCAACTTCTTTTTATCTAAACAACTAAAAAGCGCATTCCTATTCAGAGAGAGAGAGAGAGAGAGAGAGATGGGGGATCCTAGAGTTTTTCTCGGAGGCGGGGTTATGGTGTCAAAACCCTCTGAAATATTGTGACAAAAAAACATAAACAAAATAAATAAACGAAACGAAAGGGAAACTAGCCAATGTTGAAAACCTAACCATGTTTCTCTTGGATGGAAGAGTCGCCTCAGAAATTCCCTCACAAACTACCGGGTATCCTGTGTTTCCACGATTTGGGGGATCAGTGTTATATTTTGGCTACTTTATTAAAAAAAAATTAATAACGCTGAAAGTCAGGGTTGTGTATCTAAGACAAACATTTTTTGATTAAAAAGAACTACAAAAATTAAGAAAACTATGGAATGTCATATACGACAGCCAACTGCTTACTGCTAACTGCTGACAGCTTACTGCCAACTGTCAGCTGCTTACTGCCACACATATTTGAATAATTCTTATTTTTATATTGATATTTATGTGAATTATATATAAAAAGAAAAAAAATCAGGCGCGGATCTAGACTATATATACTATATATATATATCTATACTACATATACTCATATTCAGGATTTACATATAAAAATATACTTCTTTTTAAATAAACATTATACAAAATATTACGATTTTAAGCTACATGTAACTTTGAAATCTAAGATATTTTTGTGAATATTTTATTCTAAGAATATAACTGAATTACTGAATTAACTAAGTGTGCATTGATTACATTGGTGTCGGAAGCAAATTGAAAGTGCAGAGGGGGGAGGGGTAATTGCAAAAAAAGTCATAAATATGTGTTTTATGCCGTTGAATTAAGAACCGGTTTCATGATCAGAATTCCAATTGATAATTCTACCGGAATGTAAACTAGGCAGGTCGATAGATCAGGAGCTAAGGAGGTCTAATACTATAGCTATTATGCATGTAAATCTCGTGCGCATATGTCTCTGACGCATACTAGAAACTTCCCAAATAACTAGTAGGTTATTCTTTTTGTATAAAAATATGAAACGTCAAGTGCCTGTGCCAATCTCTCACCAGAAGGCGTTTTTACGCGTTGCTCCAACACCAATCGGATCACCTCGCCCTTTTCCGTCGCACGCTAGCGTGCGACGGAAAAGGGCGAGGTGATCCGATTGGCTCCATCACAAGCGGAGCGCGCCCTCTGGTGAGAGATTGGTGCCTGTGCATGAGAATTATCGTTCATGAGTTGATAACTCGTTAAAAAGGTCTATCACAAATTCTTCCTACTTGAAATTTTGAAAACGAGATAAATGCATAATCAATTGTTATTAACATCTATACTGTTAGCATTTATTTATCAAATTATGACAGTATTTAATTTTAGTTCCTTTTTAACCTTACCAGATACATCAATATTCAATAAATTATTCAAAAAAAGAAACTAACCTTCATCTTCTATTTTTCTTGAAACCAATTCAGTTTCCAGTCTGTATGATTGTACTGTATTATTTCATCTCCTTATATAGTGATAGGTACATGTATGGACGCAGGATCTTCCCATTTAACCAATCAAAACTGACATATGAACAGGATATATTTTCGGATAATTGAACAATTGGGGATTTAATTGGTGAATTGAATCGATTATGTGCATAACTTAAATTTAAAAGTACAGGAAAAAAACTGAGATATATAGTTATTATTTTCTACTCAGACTTGAGAATCAAAGACATAAAAAAGTGTAGCTAACATTTAATATATTTAATATTATCTAAATATACTTTCGGTGGGAAAAAATGAAAATAAAAGTGGAGAGAAGAAAGAATAGATATGTATTGAAAGGCATATATGGGAAAAATGAATATATCATAAGGATATGAGACAAATTAAAAGGCATATTTGAATGATAACTTTTTTTGTGAGGAATATGCATATCCCTTAACGAAATCAGAGTGTAAATGTATGCAAATAATACTGTCTCTTTTCTACTTTTTTTCAATGTTTAATATTAAAAAAAAATAGAATCAAAGTACTGAAACTCATGGGAGTTGAACATTGTTATCTGAAACACTATGCGCCCGGCAACAAAGTTCGGAAAAAGCTATTTTTAGCACTAAGGTCACAGTCAAGGTCAAAAGGTCATTGACCTTGATGTCATTTGAAAGAACCTGATTAGTGGAGTTTGCATACGAAATATGAAATCTCTATCTTTCATGGTTCAAAAGTTATGGCGAAGGTTAAAGTTTGCAGAAAAAGCTATTTTTAGCATATAGGCCACAGTCAAGGTCACAAGGTCATTGACCTTTGTGTCATTTGAAAGTTAGAGCTTAATTTGTATAGTATGAAGTCTCTATCTTTTATAGTTCAAAAGTGATGGTGAAACAAACAGACAGACAGACAGACAGGACAGGACAAAAACAATATACGCCCTGGATCTATCGATCCGGGCGCATAAAAATAGTTGTTATCATGAGGAACGATCTTTCTCACAGATCGATCATTGGGATTATTATACTGTTGTGTCCGTGCATACGCATGTATTCATTAATCTTAACTGTTTTAATTATATTATAAAATCAAATGATACATTTTATAATGTAATACTGCAATACAAGTACACACACATTTTTCAAGTTCAGATTTGGTGTTGTACACGTGACCAACTGAATGCTGATAAATTCATGAAATTAAGGATGCAAAATTAATGTCATTTGAAATTGTGTGATAGAATATC
>PRKT01000003.1:3164778-3199509 GCA_003671525.1 Saccostrea glomerata | reverse complement strand
GCCCCTCCGCCACATACACTGTTTGCCAATCAACAGCCTGTGAGGCCAGCACCGCTCACTTCTGTGTATGATCTGAGGCCTGTTGACCCTTTAGGGCTCACCTGGAACCCTTTGTCTGTACAAACCCAGCCTAGACCCGCGGACTTTAGTGTGTCCTCGCTTCCTGGGGATGATTTTCAACCCCGGACCTCAATGCCACACACTACCTTTGTCCGAGACTTGGTGAATACTGGGGGTGGACGTGCCCAACCCCCATTGCCCAATCACACCCAATCCTTTTGTTACCGAGGTGAGGATATTCAAACCTCACACCTAGGTAGGACTATGCCCAGTGCATCACAGCCTCATAGTGTCCCCATGTCATCCACTTGTAGTCCTGCCTATCTTGATACCCCAACCTGCAATTTTGGAAGGGAGGGGGAGAGGATAGCACATGTGCATGGTACAGCCAAGCTGGGACACTATGCTAGTCAGCCTGTCCCGGCCCACCAGGATAGCAGCTTTAATACACCTGCACAGAACACCAATAGGGCAGCTGCTGGGAGTAAGCCCAGGTATAAGGACCTTAGGTATGATGGTAAGAACAGCTGGAAGGCATTTTTGCACAACTTTGTGAGGTTGTCTCGCAGTCAGCTGTGGACCGAGGAGGAGCAGCATGACCAGTTCTGTTTTTCCCTTAAAGGGGCAGCAAGCGAGTATTATACCCTGCTGTTAGAAACCAGTAACCAGCTCCGCCTAGGTGAGATCTTGCAGAGATTTGAGAAGCGTTTTGGCTCCTCTGCCCCCGATCTCACTCATCAACTTAACTTCCAGTCTGCCAGCCAGAACCCTGGGGAGTCACTTCATCAGTGGGCCGACAGAGTCCTGATTTTGGCAACACGAGCCTTCCCTAGTGTGCCTGATGTGCACACTCACGCTATACCTCGGCTATGCTATGGAGCTGAGGACAGAGATGCTGGTATTTACGCACTTGACGGGCATCCCCGTACAGTGGAGGAAGCCGTGGAGCGGATGCAATACTATCAGCACTCCCGGCGTCACAGGCCTAAGCCATCAAGGGAAGTAAGAAAACTGGATTCTGCTCAGGACATGAAGCAGACTGATCCCAGGGGAGTAAATGTTGTTGCTGTGGAGGAGCTCGCAGCCCTCAGGAGCAGGATAGAAAATCTAGAGGAGTTGATAAGGCAGAGGGAAGCTGCCCCCCTTCAGAAACATCAGAGGAGTGGTACCCCGTCACCCAGATGGACGGAGCGGGACCGGAAGTCTGCTGTATGTTTCAGGTGTGGAGAGGTGGGGCACTTCCGTAGAGATTGCCCCATCCGAGCTGCAGGGAAGACGGTGGCTACTGACGGGCAAAGGGGCAGGACCAGTATGGGAGGACTCCCTGTGGAGACATTCCCTGGGTCGGATTCCAAGGAGTTGGGGATCAGTGTTCCCCACTCCTGTGTGCGGCGCCCGCGCAAGCGCCACAGGCTGAAAGATCAATTTGGGATGCCACCATCACCGGAGCTTTGCTTGGCTGAGGAGGAAGTGGTCACCATGGAAGAGGAAGTGGGGACTCCCCACTCAACTCTGGAGCCATTTGGACCAGCCATGGTTGGTGATGAACCCCAAGATCTGGGGAGGATGGACCCATGCGGTGTTGATCTGATGTCGCCTGCAGGGATGGCTTATCCCAGGTCACCCGTGGCAGTGGGATTGTAGGAGCCCTCTATACCCAGTCAGCGGTTATGCGGATCTAAAGGTTTTATGGTTGGCCTGTGCGTGGAAGGCACGGAGGTTACAGCAGTAGTGGATACAGGGGCTGAGGTTAGCGTGTTGTCAACCAGGGTGTATGACCAGCTGGAGCCCAAACCACCAATTCTAGACTATGTCACCTTGAGATAGGCCGGAGAAAATGCAGAGTTAGAAGGGTTTATTGCGGGGCCTGTCACTGTGTGTATTGGCCAGCAGGAGCATGAGATGGAACTCTATGTCTCCCCATTGCAGGACTCAATGCTGCTAGGCATGGATTTTCTCCGTGCCCGGAAAGCCCAGCTGGACTTGGGGCAAGGAACCCTTACTCTGGGGGATGAGGCCATAAGGGTGGAGTTCAGGAGGTCTGGTGTTATTCCAGAGGAAGGCGTGACCTTGACAGGAGGCACACCAGTTGAGGCAGACCTGTGTATGTCTGTTACCCATCCCGGAAGTACACTTGGTATACCAGACCCGGTAGTAGAGATGTTTGGAGAGTTCCTCTTGGATTCTGCCATAGTGGATATCGGTGTCGAACCACTATCCCCAGGACCAGCCCAACCTTCTTTAGATGAGGCGGCCTATGGTCATGTTTCTTGGCGATTATCGAGTAACGGAGTTGTGTGGATGGGGGCCCAGCCCCAGAGGTAAACGTCACCAAGGACCATGTTGCAGAAAAGGGGACAGCCCCGTATGATTCAGGCAGTCCCTGGTCGTCTGATGATTCGACACCAGAGGAGAAAAGTACTTCTCGCTTGTACAGACCCAGGCGGAGGCGTGGGCGACGCCGGAGGGCAAGTTTGCCCTCCAGAGCCTGATGGTGTAAGTGTTGTCAGTTCCTAAGTTGTTAGTGGGCCTGGTGAACTTGGCCCACTCGGTGAATGTTCAGCAGGAGTTGTTAGAGGTTTTCCAGGAATTATCCCGGACATACCACCTGGTAAATTTGTGTAAATCCTTGTGGTGGTTATTCTTGGGCAGTTAGCCCGGGAGGGCGTTTACAGCGTCCCAACGTTGGAGATGGTTCCGGACCCTCTTTCCTGTTGTAGACTCCAGCCTTCCAAAGAAAACAGGGGCGAGTGTAGTATCTGTGCGACTGTCCCCTGGTACGACTTACTGTCTGTATTACGTCAGATGGCGGGATAGTCGCACTCCCTCTCTTCTACACCTGAATGCCGAGGAGACCGGACGTGTCTGGGACAGCAGCTGAGCGGGAAGTCGACCCGGGCCAGAACCCATTGTGTTTGTATAGCAACACTTCAAAATCAAGAAACAGAAGCACAAATGGAATTAAAATGGACGATAAAATCAGACGAATTCAAAATTGTGATAAAAGACATCGTTTCTGAACTCTTTGACAAAAATAATAAAAAAAAAAACTAGAAAAAATTTTCAACAAAAAACAAGCAAAACAAAAGGAAGAAAATCAAAACCTTTTAGTGCCATATTGATAATTAAACTTGTTAAAGTGAACAGGGATCTTAAGATTGAATACAATGATATCAATACGGCATTGAACGATAAAGGCCTATAGAAGCAAGTTGAAGTAAACAAAAACAAACAAGCTAATTCAGAGAATTTGTGTCCCCCGCTTAGGGAAAAATTAAGTAAACCATGCGCAGTTCGGGGAGGGGTGTGTGTGTCGGATCCCCCTGACTTAAGATGAAAAATTATTAAATGTATACATGTATACTGAAGCAGATAAAATATGCCAATATGGATATTAAAATTTGATTGCTTATTCT
This sequence comes from Saccostrea glomerata, assembly GCA_003671525.1. Classification (NCBI taxonomy): domain Eukaryota; kingdom Metazoa; phylum Mollusca; class Bivalvia; order Ostreida; family Ostreidae; genus Saccostrea; species Saccostrea glomerata. The sequence goes on along the minus strand of PRKT01000003.1, from coordinate 3,196,033 downwards.
TTATTATGTGTTTAGGAGATTCTTTTTATATGGAATATTTATCACTCTGTGATGATGATTTTATGAGTTTGTAGAAGCCACACCTTATAAATTGTTCATTTCACATGCTGAATACTATCATTTAGATAAGAAACTTGTAGACGACATGGACCTCATTTTTTATTTTTGAATTTACTATGTAATTCTACAGGAAAAGTAAATAGATATACAAACTTAAGACATTTAAAAGATGAGCTATAGTATAATTTTTACAAGGTTATAGATTTAATGAGAATCGGGTATACCCCCCCCCCCAAAAAAAAAACTTCGTTTACAAGCCTACAAGGGCATAAAAAGAATTTTAATCCTTGAATTAACCTATAGCTGCAGCAAAGAAGCAATATACTTATGTGTGAAATTATAGGTATTTTTATACACTTGGAATGAACAGAGTAATCGCCCTTATTGAACATCTTCAATGACCTTCGCCTTCAGTATACGGAAGGCAGGATCGGTTATACGAATATTTGTTTACAGAGTTTTAATGTCCAATTTTAATCCTCTAAAGGATGGTAATTTTTATAAGAGTAGAAAACTGGTTATACTTCAATTTATTTTTCTAATCTAGTCAGTTTATATTATTTAAATTTGTAAGTAGATTTTTATATGTTTTTTTCTGATCTTGTCGTAGTTTCTCGCCCGGGCCTCCATACATTTTCATTCTGATGCAACCCGGCATTGTCGTGAAACATGGCTGAGGACGAGCTGGTAAGAAAAAAAATTCAATATGGCGACCACTAGCCCCCAAACGCATGGTGTATTTTCCTCAGTAGTGTACATTTATGTGGATACACTATTTCATTTTATACACTGAAAATTAAATGAAGAACCATTGTAAAAGTTGACCACATGGCAATATTATTTTACACGTAACAACGCAGTTTCTGGGTTTGGTATATTCCCAACGATTTTATGTATCATTTTAAAGATATTTCAAAGATACCTAAAATAGAATTGAAAGAAAGGGAGAAAATATATTATCCATCATTTTTGCAACATAAGCTGCAGTCAGCAGTGGATCGGTAAGATATAATGTGCCTGATAATTCTAAACTTGTCACATTGCTGTGATGGAGCAAATCCTAAAAAAACATAAAACACATCAAAGATCCTCAGTTTAGGACTATATATTACTTCCATACACACAGAGCAAAAGCAAGCAGTTTATATTTTGTTTTTTTTTTAGTGTGTAATACGTATTTTAAAATTTATTTTTTGAATTTTTAATATTTTCGCGATAGACCCCGTTTGATCCCACAAACATGAAAAAGAAGAAGAAAAAAAAGAAGGTACCATTTGAGTTGGATGGAGGGATGGAGGATAATGAGACACCAAGCCCCGCCCCTGTGGAGGAGGTCCCAGAAGTACAGACAGAGGAAAAACCAGCAGACAAAACAGATGATGGTCAGATATACTTACTTTAGTGCTATTATTCCAAAGCTGATAGAAATTTTATGTAACCATTTGAATTATAAGTAATATTTTAGATTTTATGTAAAAAATTAGGGGATTATAAATTATTTTCTATATCTGTGTCACTGCAGACACAATGTTTTTTGGTAGCTGCAGATCTGTAGCTTGCTTGGCTAAAAAAAATTGGGATGGATGATGAGAGAGCGTCAAAGCTACCCGTAGAAAAACTGTATATTTACTGTGCAATAAAAATTGCTCTTGGTTCTGGATTCTTTTCTCCAAATTCTTACCTCAATTGAAATAAAAGATAAATTTGGACAAATTCCTTACTCCTCTATCAAGTCCTCTCATAGTTGACATCTGCAAAAACACTTAGGACAAAATTATCTTGCAAACCAAAATGGCAGTGTACATGGGCAAAATTTTCAATGGCCTCAATTTCGGGGTTAGGAGGGCTATTAACAACAGTTATTTGGATTGTTTAGTTGTGAAAACAGTAGGGCTGAAACAATTCATCGAAATATCAATATTGTTCAATATAATTCCTCAATTCAATATTCGATTCACTATCACAATTTTCAATTCAATACATTTTTTTCATAATCAGGTTAGATTACCCCTTAAAATGACCTGCTTTGTCCTCATTTTGACAGTTATACACTCAAGAGAGATAAAATTGAGACAGAGAAAGTTTTTGAGCAGGCTGCCGCTGCTAGAGTTGACACAGACAATGTGCTATTTTAATCGGCAGAAGCACAATAAGTGTTTTCTCTTTGTATCACCACCTTTTATGTATTTTTTGGAATCTGAATACGTTTTCTTTAACCTAAAGGTCCGTTTCTTTTTAATATATTCGATCAGTGCTTACTACTTATGCAAGATATATTACTGTAGTCAGCGGCAGGTCACACAAATTGTTCCGACGAAAATAGTTCCATCATGATTAAAACAGATGCAACATTATTGTTCATGATAAGAATAATTCTGTGCATGTCATACGTAAAAGAAACCGAAATTAACGTAATTTTTTTTCTCCATAGATCACTTTCCCCCCGAAATGCAAATAAAAAATATTAATATTCCTACGCTCGCTCCCTCCTCCCTCCTTAGCTTTTCTTTTTAAACATGTTTGATAACAGAATATCTAGGTCATTCTTCGATTGGTATCTTTTCACCGATCAATTGATTATACTATAATCAACAATTGTAATAAATTCATATTAATTGTTCGTTAATTATCATATAGTTTCTTCTTAGAGAAAAAAAATTAATTATTTGTGTGTGTGCATTATTAAATGACGGAATTTTCAATCCCTGGTCAGATTCTGCTCGTGTGTAGACTGTGTAATGCAGGGAGCAAAGTTATAAAATGTGTAGCAATACCCGAACCGGGTCGGAGATTTCCAAACTGAAAACCAGGTTCATGTTGAAGTTCAGCATATTATTTATTATAAAATTTGAATTATATAACTAATTTCCGTGATGAATACATTAGTATATTTCAGTAATTTAAAAAAAAAGGTTTTCAGTTTAGAATTTCCCGGCCCGGCCCTGATTTTCCTAACCCATTTTAAACACACTTTGAAGCAGATGCAAATGTTAGATCAAAATATACTGTGTAGTGTAGCAGCGGTTGTATAATTTTTATTAATCGGAATTCGTATGATTCATATGATCTAACTAAGAAAAAATGTTTTGTCTGCCACCGTGACTTCTCTGCAAAAGAAAATCGAATTTCTCCGAGGTCGCTAGATGCGCTTGACAACTCCATCGCACGTGTGTAGACCAAGGCTAACTGGTCTTGCGGACACAGGTATGTGTTCTGTTTCTGGTGACCGTAATGCTATGGACTCACGAAATTTACACTAGTTCCATAACAAGACAGCGCATTTTACACTGTTAAGGATATTAAATCTAAAAGTCGAATATCTTTGGATATGGGGTAACCCATATATATTCTTGTTTTAAAAATGTATCGTATCGAAAAAATTGAATTGTGACACAAGTATTGCAATATGTATCGTATAGTGAAGGGGGTGTATTGTTTCAGCCCTAGAAAACAGTGAAAAATTTGTTTGGAACACACGGCTAGTAATATTTTGAGATGGAGGTTTTAAGAACATGGAGAAATAATTGAAAAGCATCTCACTTTTTGTGGACTTAAATATATATTTTTTCAGTGGGTGGCACTTTAGCTCTCGGATTTGTCAATATACTTTTTTCCGGAGAGCTAGAGTTCTGCAGCTAGATTTTTGGATGAGAAAAATGTCCCCGATTTTCAGCAGAAAGAAGAATGATTTTATAATTTTTTAAAGAATTATTCTCAAATTAAGAAGGTTACTTTATTCTTTAGATTTCTCTCTCGACTTTGGGTTAAAAAAGAAAAAGAAGAAAAAGAAAGCATTTGATGTCAGTGAACTTGAAGAAGCCTTACCAGAACCAGTCAGTATTTCAAAGACTCTGTCTCTAACACATTCCTCAATTTTGTAAAAAAGTTTATTGTTTTTACGTGCACCATAATTTTATATATCAGCATTGGCTTTTTATCCCAACATATTGGTTTTTTTTTTGGCTTATTTTCCCGCGCCTTCCATTTTACCTACCCATTACAAGCTTCACATTTAGAAAAGAATGATTTATCATCCCAATCACTCTCTATCACTGATAATTTACTGTTAGTGAAGCAGAATACAGCATTTAAATTTGATACTTTATATCAAAAATAGGCTTGTGAATATTAACTTATTTGATTTTGATTTTATTCACTGCTAAGTTTTATTTTAATTTGATTCATTGAGTTGTCTTTATTTATACTTGATAATTTTGAATGAATTTGCAGGGTCCTGATAAAGAGACACCAGAACCAGAGGCCACAGAAGGGGTAGAAGAAGACATGAACTTTGCTCTACCTTTGAAAAAGAAAAAGAAGAAGAAGGTAGACTTCACTATGATTGAAAATGAGGATGGAGATAAACAGAATGAAGGTATTGTTGTCTGTTTGAAAGAAGGTGTCTAGTAGTGAAATTTATTTTAACACTTTGGTTCATTAATATATTATACAGCTGCCAATAAATTATTCCATAAAGGATTTATATTTAACAAATTTTCAGTGCCAGAAAATAAGTTTGGAAAATCTTCTTTGCTGAGCCAGATCCATTTTCTCAGTTGTGCTCATTGTGTTATTTTTAGGAGACTTTGACCTTGAGGATCGCGTGGGAGGGTCTGTCCCTGAGGGTAAGGCGTGGCTGGCCTCCGACAGAGATTACACATATGATGAGGTACCCATATATATTGTATCAGTATTTATCAAGAGATATTATGTAATTCTGAGAGTCGTGAGTTGTAAATATTTATATTTTTCCAATTCTTTGTTAAAAGTTAGTGATATATTTATTTATGTAGTTATTAATGAATGTTCATAATCTCTAGATGATAAATTGATAAAAAGTGGAGCACTTCAATCTGTGCAATATCTGTAATCCAAATCATTTATGATGGTTACAGAAGTACAGAATGTATATTATGAATTACTTTATTAGGAAAACTACAAGATACTAGCACTACATTGTGATAAATTTTACTTCAGTTACTGACACGGGTGTTTGATATCATACGAGAGAAGAATCCAGATATGGTAGCAGGAGAGAAAAAGAAGTTTGTCATGAGACCCCCGCAGGTGCTCAAAGTCGGAACAAGAAAGTCATCTTTTGCAAACTTCTCAGATATTTGCAGATTGTGAGTAATTTTGTCATTATTTTTAGTGAAAAGAGATGCTTTGATTTTTTTTTGTCCTGAAAATAAATGCCTTGAATAAACTACATAAATGGAAAGTAAATGATCACTGCATGATCAAATTAACTTTTGTTTTTATAATTGCAGGTTACATCGACAGCCCAAACACGTCCTGGCCTTTTTATTGGCTGAGTTAGGAACAAGGTAGTGTATTCATTCTTGTTTGTATTGCATTGCTGTGACAAGTGCTTTATCTCGGGGTAACTTCTTATGATAAATATGACTTGTGAATTGTAGTGGGTCAGTGGATGGCAACAACCAGCTTATTATTAAAGGAAGATACAACCAGAAACAGATAGAAAATGTCCTTAGAAGATATATTAGTAAGTAGAGAATGTACAGAAAATGAGTTATTTTATGACAAATTAATGTTAATCTCCCTTTGAAGGATGAATATCACTGTTTAAAATTAACAAAGAAAAATACTTGCCAATTAATAATAACTGGATGTTAAATAACCCCAACATCTTATCTTGTCCTGATGCTATAATAACTGAACTGGTACTTGTTTTGCAGAGGAATATGTGACCTGCCACACCTGTAGATCACCTGATACCCTGCTTCAGAAGGATACGAGGATTTTCTTTCTGCAGTGTGAGACATGTGGATCCCGGTGTTCCGTCACCAGCATTAAGTCGGGATTCCAGGCCGTCACAGGCAGGAGAGCTGCCATTCGAGCAAAGACATCTTGATTCTAATTTATTCTCTGACTTAAAATTTTTTGATGTCTTTCAGTATGTTGGAGTTGTTTATACCATCGTAGTTTGTTAAAACAAACGGAAAATTTACAATTCCTAGAGAGGAAGCACCTGTTCAGAATATCAAATTCCATAGACATTCTGTATGTATTGTGTACATAGTGTAACTGTATAACTGCTTTATTAAATTTGTCCGAGATTCAGAATGTTGAGTATACAAATAATAAACCTTTCAGCAAATGTCATGCTGCAACAAATGCAAAAGATTGTTCTAGAGCTCATTGTGTAATTGGGTAATCTGTCCAGAGAAACTGGCCTGGATGAATGGGTTCATTCTTTATAATTTCATTGTCTGTGTTATCAATGACAATAAATGTATTATGAATTCAGTGTACACTCTTGTTATTTTTTACCAGAAGATGAAGTCATTCAGTGTTTTATCTGTCATGAATATGTACATGTATAACTTTTATTTCAAATTCTGTGACCAAACGCCTTGTGAGTTAAGGGAGACTTTTTACTGATTACAAAGTCACTGCCAAGAAAATGGAGGTGTACAAGGCGAGGAGAATCCCCCCCTTTGAGAAAAGACATTTCTCAATTCTAAAAGTTATATTTTTTCAAAATTATTAAATCAGTATTTCATTGTTTTGATATTTTATTATTTTTTTTTATTTTTCACTCATGTTTTTTTAGACGTAAAAACAAGAAAGAAAAAGCTTCACGTATGATTCGAACTCTCTCCATAGCCGCAAGCGCAGGGTTTGATCTAAGACCGACCGCTTTATCCACTATGCTATGAAATATATGCATTATCGATGTTTGTCAGAGTGATTTAAAAGAACGAATTTGTTGAAGCATGTTTTTTTCAGGCTTTTTCGATTTTCATATAGAATGGGTTCAGATTCTATTTTTTGGACGAATGAAATATATTTCGCATTTTCGTTTCCACCATTTAAGCATTAACGGAGAATGGAGACTTGACCCATTCATGTTCAAAATTCACTTTTAATAGCTCTAGTAAACCCATTTTCCACGAAATATGCTTATCTGTCAACTTTGAAATAAAGATTATCAAATGATAAGTCGTTCCGAGAAATAAAATGTTTTAAAGATGACATTACTGAGAAAACGACTTTAGAAATATATAACTTTTCTGTGAAATTTGAAAATTGAGAAACATTTTGTTTCATAGCGGGGGATTGTCCACGCCTTATACGCCCTCTTTCTTTATCAAAATATATCTATTTATGCATTCAGGAAAATTAATCATAATAGAACATTCAAATATGGACCTAACAATTACCAATTACTGAAAAAAGTATGATTTTTAAAAAATCTGCATAGTTAAGTTAATTCTAACGGCATTATCATCCTCTTCTGCTTTTATATTAATGCAAAGACCAAGGAGTATTGTTTGGCATATAAATTTGTGCATGTGACTTGATGAATGTACTACACACAGTGGTTAATAACTTTATGTATATAAAGCTCATATTGCTGAGGCCGGGGGACATAAATCGTAAAACAAGAATTTTATTTACACTGTGGCTAAGTATACCTATATATAAGTTTAAAAGAACAACTGAGTGTGAAAAATGATCATGACTAATGTATTGCTCAGAATTTTCATATTACGAAATCTCCATGAATTTTGCTAATTATTATTCTAGTAGAAAAGCGAAAATTAAATTTTTGCGAGCAGATGATCTTGTGTAATTTATTAAGCAAAATTTAAGTTCTGAAGAATAAATATATATTATTATATACCCATCAATTTCCTTGTTTTTATTACTGTTAATTTTACAGAGTTTGATCCGATTTTCCGGATCACCACACTGTGGTTTTCTGAATCCATATCACCACTCTCTGAAACTGATGACGTAGTACGCAAAAACATGACGTTATTTTTCTTGCGCGTTAAAAAGTCCCTTGTTATTATGCTTTGTTTTATGGATAAATATTATACAATTGATCTGTAAAGTTTTATTCTGCTATATTTAGCTAGTTATAAGGGGGTATATAATAAATTTATCATTATAACAGTAACTTGATCCGAAGAGCCGTATCCCGTCTCGTTGACAGGCGCGGATCATCAGATCAAACTCGACGCTTCGCGTCTCGTTAGATCTGATGATCCGCGCCGTACAACTCGACGTGATACGACCCTTCGGATCAAGTTACTGTTATAATAATATATATTTATTATAACAGTAACTTGATCCGAAGGGTCGTATCACGTCGAGTTGACAGGCGCGGATCATCAGATCTAACGAGACGCGAAGCGTCGAGTTTGATCTGATGATCCGCGCCTGTCAACGAGACGTGATACGGCTCTTCGGATCAAGTTACTGTTATAATGATAAATTTATTATATACCCCCTTATAACTAGCTAAATATAGCAGAATAAAACTTTAGAGATCAATTGTATAATATTTATCCATAAAACAAAGCATAATAATAAGGGACTTTTTAACGCGCAAGAAAAATAACGTCATGTTTTTGCGTACTACATCATCAGTTTCAGAGAGTGGTGAAAACCACGGTGTGGTGATCCGGAAAATCGGATCAAACTCTGTAAATATAACAGTAACAAAAACAAGGAAATTGATGGGTATATAATAAATTGACATATTCATATTTCTTTGGGATTTCCGTTTTTTTTTTTTACTAATGGCTGGAAAGTAAAATTAGACCATGCTGGATACATTAGATTTTATTTAAAAAATGAAAGCACATATATGTATATCATAAAAATTATTTACCATGGTCTTAGTCGTACATGTGTATTAAGTAATTTTATTACAACTTTTTGAAGGTTTACGACCCCAGAGGAACGACAGAATTCTCTCCGATGATTTGAACTTTCTGGGACGTAAAAAGAAGAAACGGAGTAACAAACCACTGATTCAAGGTGTGTTAAGTTTCATTTAGGCTTAAGGGTCACCCACAGTGACTTGTGACGTATATTATATATTATAGAAAAAAAACTTTTACTTTAGAAATTCTTTTGCAATTTTTGTAATACAAAAAAAATGCATCTGGTGATCGCCATAATATGGTGTCCGGATAGGGCCATTTGCGTTAGCGCGACATCGCGTTCAGATAAATGAGACATCGCGCTAACACACAACACGCCGTCGCGCCAACGCAACTTTGCACAACACGCCGTCGCGCTAACACAACTTTGCACAACGCGCCGTCGCGCTAACACAACTGCACAACACACTGTCGCGCCAACACAACTTTGCACAACGCGCCGTCGCGCTAACACACAACGCGCCGTCACGCTTACGCACAACACGCCGTCGCGCTAACACATCTTTGCACAACACGCCGTCGCGCTAACGCAACTTTGCAAGTTGTGTTGTGCGTTAGCGTGACGGCGTGTTGTGTGTTAGCGCGACGGTGCGTTGTGCAAAGTTGCGTTAGCGCGACGGCGCATTGTGCAAAGTTGTGTTAGCGCGACGGCGCGTACTGTGCAAAGTCGTGTTTGCGCGACGGCGTGTTGTGTGTTAGCGCGACGGCGTGTTGTGCAAAGTTGCGTTAGCACGACGGCATGTTGTATGTTAGCACGACGGCGCGTTTTATACCGGTATATAATATCTGAACGCGATGTCGCGCTAACGCAAATGGCCCTATCCGGACACCATACCATAATATCTTCCACCCTGGTGGATTATTTGAACTTTCATGATAATGTCCAAAGCTATTGTTGATACACTTCCTATTATATGTATTTAAAAAAATACTTTTCCCATGTTTAACAAGAGTTGACATTTATAGTCGCTCGCGTCGCGCAGTGGTTAGAGCGTCTGACCTAGAGTGGCGAAGTAAAGAGTTGATCCTTACGTCGCGGGTTCGATTAATCCAACTGTGGGACGTGGAGACCGGTCCTTCGGATGAGACTGTATCAACCGAGGTCCCGTGTCGCAGTAGGTGCTGGCACGAAAAAGATCTCTCCCTGCTCAATGACCCTAAGTGCCGAGTATAGGACAAAATTTGCAGCTGTCCCCCGGCAATTGGCGTCCCCATATGAGTGAATAATTCTCGAGTGGGACGTTGAACAACATACACACACCTTTACATACACATATATTATAGTTTTTATAATAGAGATTTTTGAAGTGTATGGTAAGAAAATGAACATTGTGACAAGGTGCCTTTAGCTATGCTTTATCTTTTTGAAGATGACTCCTTTAAAGAGGAAATTCCAGAAAATATTGATGACTTGAAGGAAGGGAGGAAGCTAAGCGAGGGGGATTATCAATATGAAGAGGTAACACGACACAAAATACATGTACTAGTATATTACATTAATAAATCAGTGGCTTTCTGTTGTTTTAAATACAATTTGTAATTGTAATCATTAAAGCTTTTAGATATTCTCTATAATGCCCTGAAAAAGGAACATCCTAATCTTTGGGAACAACAGAATTCTAAAATGCGGATCCCTGCTGTGTGCGCAGTCAAAGAAGCAAGAAAATCGGTCTTGCTCAATTTCACAGATATCTGTAAAGCGTAAGTTTCACAAACAATTTTTTAATCGACCTCACAAACAACTGCAAAACGTTTGCCATAACTAATCCACAGTTATACTAGTGGACAGGACCCCCCTCTAAAGTTTAGATAAGACTAGATTGATTAATTGTTCACACACACATCCTTAACTCGTGATAATTCAAAGTTTAATTGACCTCATACGTAATCTTTGCAAGGCCTTCCCGATTTCCGCTTTTTAATTTCAACATCCTGTATCTTTTCCTCGACTGCTTTTACACTGCTTTCCGCGATTGGTTTTAAATACTTATATACATGTTACCACCTCACTCTGTTGTATACGTCTCCCAACTTATTCGATACTGAGAAGGATCATTTTTTGAAGCGAGGCATGCTATTCACTGATAAATTGATGTTACAGGGATTTCAATATCCTCGTTTAAAGTCGGCATTTCGTATTTGATGTTGAAAATCATTCCAAAGTTCCAATTAATCATAATTGTACTTAATGTGTTTTTAAAAATAATTTAATAAAAATATATAGAAACTTTTATTTTTTCCCATTACTTTTTGACTAAGTCAACTAAAGCGTTGGGGTCCTGAAATTGACAATCTATAAGAAACACAAAATACTTTACTGAAAATAAACAAGTTTAAAAATTTTTACTTATTTTTGAATAATAATCCGAGTACTTGGAATGGCAGACGAATGACTGATCGATTTGACAACTCTACTTGAAAAAGGAGATTTTTTAAACAAAGAAGCAAACGAACTTTTACACTCTTACATTTTTAGAATTCACAGACCTCCTAAACACGTGCTGGACTTCTTATTCAGCGAATGTGCGACAAGGTACAGTTTTAATTAACTCATATGCAAGATATTTTAAGTGATATATATATATATATATATATATATATATATATATATATATATATATATATATATATATTTTAAATGATATCAGATGATTTTTTAATTCTTGAAAAAATGAAGTCTAATCTGATTGAGTAAGTTAAGCAAAGAAATAATTCCAAATGGATTGTTAGCGGTTCAAGTGATTCTTTATCAATACTTTATCGGAATGTCAGTGGCTCAAATGTTCCTACATTTACTGGATCAGATTGTCGTTGGCTCAAATAATTCTATATATCTACTTTATTGAATTCTCACCGACTCAAATGATTCTACATGTAATTGGTGTATGATCGGCTCAAATGATTCTTCATATCTACTTTATTATATTGTCATCAGCTCAAAGTACATGTAAGTGATTCCTTAAGCAATCGAACTGCTCAAAGGATTTATATTTACTTTATCAAATTGTCATCGGCTCAAATTATTCTGTATCTATTTTAATGGATTGTGAGCGGCTCAAATTATTCTGTATTTCATCGGAATATCGATGGCTTAAATGATTCTGAATCTGCTTTATCGGATTGTCAGCGGAAAAAACGATGAAGTTAACAAAAATGTAGATACAGAATCATTTGAGCCGCATACAACTAAGAAGATAAGTAATAAGTAGATATAAATCATTTGAGCTGCTGACAATCAAAAAAAGTTAAAACATAGAATCAATTGAGATGATGACAATCCGATTAAGTAGATGTAGAATCATTTAAGCCGCTGACATCCGTTAAAGTAGATCTCTATAAAATCCTTTTAGCCGCTGACAACCCATTCAAAGAAGATCATATAGAATCATTTGAGCTGTTGACAGTCCGATAAAGTAGATATACAATCATTTGAACCGCTGACATTCCGATAAAGTAGATAAATATTCATTTGAGCTGTTGTTGATGTGGCTAAACATTAACTTTCTGATATTCCTATAAAGTAGATATAGAATCATTTGAGCCGATGACAATGAGATAAAATAGAAATAAAATCATTTAAGTCGCTAACAATCCGAAAAAGTAGATGCTTAATCACTTCAGATGCAGACAATGCGATAAAGAATCAATATAGAATAACTGCTGATATTCCGACAAAGTAAATCTATAAAGTCATTTGAGCCGCTGAAAAGCCGATGATGTAGATATAGAATTATTTTTGACGCTGACAATCCGATAAAGTAGATACATAATATTAATTGAGCCGCTGACAATCGGGAAAAAGAAGCTAAAATTATTCTACACTTTATCGGATTGTCAGCTGCTTAAATTATTCTGCATCTACATTTTCGGACTGTCAGCATCACAAATGATTCCTTATCCAAATTAGTGAATTGTCATCGGGTTAGAATTATTACTTATCTACGTTTTAGGATTGTCAGTGGCTCGAATGAGTCTATACATCTACTGACTCGAATTTTCATTGGTTCAAATGATTCTATATCTACTTTTTCGGAATGTCAGTAGCTCAAATAATTTACTAATTTTTTGGATTGTCAGCGGCTCAATGATTCCATATCTACATGTACTTTATCGGATTCCCAGCGGCTCAAATAATTCTATATCAACGTTATCGGATTTTCAGCGGCTCAGATGACTCTATAAATTATATATTTACTTTGTCGAAATATCAGCGGTCATTCTATATTGCTTCTTCATCGCATTGTCTGCATCTGAAGTGATTCAGTATCTGCTTTTTCGGATTTTCAGCGGCTCAAAAGATTCTATACCTATACTTTATCGGAATGTCAGTGGTTCATATGATTCCGTATCTATTTTATCGTATAGTCATTGGCTCAAATGATTCTACATGTATATGTATTTTATCGCATTGTCTTTTAAGATTAGGATAAACCTAGATTTTTTGTATTTTATTTAATATTATGATATCATAATAATTTTTTGAATGGGTAGGGGTGTTTTCAAACATTCAGAAATAAATAAATATGGATTATTGAAAAAAATTACTTTCAGCTTTTCACTTCTAATTTAAAATTGTCTCAAAATCCCCCAGAACAGGTAAAGTTAGACACCTGGGGTATTTCACTGCATGTGTATTAAATCACGTACGGTGTATAGTGATTAGAAGACTCACGAGCACAGGTAGACTGCTGGCCCCCAAGGCATTCACAAAATAACCCCTTCCCTCACCTGGAATTTACCACCCGGTAAAAAATCTCTGCCTAGATATAATTTAAGTTCTGTATCTACTTTATCGGAATGTCAGTGGCTCAAATGATTCTGTATCTACTTTTTTGTCAGCGGTTCAGTTGACGTCAAAAACAGAGTTTGTCTGAAAGGAAACTTCAAACCTGCAGGGCTTCAGAAAGTCGTTACAAATTACGTCAGTGAGTAGTCATGTACACCTTGAAAAAGTATATTTAGGCAATGGTATTTATCTATATCAGAAAGAGATTTTTATCTCAGATAATTTGGTAATTATATTTTTAATTCTTGCGCTATATTAACTTAACCTTTTCTTATGTTTATATATATACATATTATTAACCTTTGTCTGGTGTTTCAAATGCACAGAATTCAAGTTAGATTTCTTACCTTTTCGATTATGTCTATACATGCAAAATACAATCGTGCAATATTAGAGACCACCTAAAACCCTGCGTCTACAAGTTTAAGTTTTGTCATTTTGTAAATTTTGAATTTACCGGGTGGCAGTTGTCATGTTGTAAATTTTGTATTTACTGCCACCCGGTAAATTCAAAATTAACAGCATAATAATTTGTCAAAGTGAGTCATTCCGTAAAGTCATATTTTAAACATGGAGTTGAGTTGAATACATATCTTACATATGTTGTCTTCGTTTTGTTTTTAGAGGAATACGTCATGTGTGCCTCCTGTAAATCATTTAATTCACTTCTTATTCGGGAAACGCGCCTTAACTTTGTTCAATGCGAGGGTTGCGGATCCAGACGGGCTGTGGATGCTGTCAAATCAGGCTTCCGAGCAGTTACTTCTCGAGACAGACATCGATAGATGTCCCACAAATATACAGCAATTATCATTGATTATCTGATGTTATGTGTACATTATTGCCTGCTTTTGTAGAAACAGATCTTATATCATAAAGTCATTGGAATTAATTTTTTGCAACCAAAAAAAATGGCCGTGAAATTCATTGTTAAAAATAACAGCTTGTTTATTTTTACAAGAACTCTTTGACGGAACATGCAGATTTTCTTTGTTGATACGCTGTACGTTTTTTAATCGTTTTTACTTGTATCAAATGTACTACTTTTCTTTAATTTGCACGACACGTGTAACATACATGTATATAATTATCTTGAACTAGAAGTAGTATATATGTGCATGCATAGACGTATTTAATAAAATATGTTCAAAACTATTGTATTTATACATATGAACAATTAATTAAGTATTTCTTATAATTGATTTGTTGGGAGCAATAACGTTAATTAACAATCTAATTAGATTGCATCCTTTACGCTCCTTTATTTTGTTATGTCGCTTACAGCGACATAACAAATTAAAGGAGCGTAAAGGATCTAATTTTAATTAGATTGCGTTAATTAAATACATGTATCTGTTTTTATCTACGTTTCTATTTATATGGAGTTGTAGCGTAACGTAATACTGAGCTGTCTGGAGCTTGCCAAACGGGGCTAAATCACGTTTAGATACATTTAACGACCGCCGAAATAAGGAAAGAGAATGAGCTGCTAAAAAAAAACTAAAGAAACAAACAAATGGATTCAAAATATCATAAATTTGATGAAACCGAAGCAGCAGTATTTTTGTCCCAGGTACAGAAAATGTAGACCTCCATTTTCTTATCAAGAAACTTGGAGGATACACTTATGGATATTAACGTGGATAATGCACGGCTATTGAACATGTTCTTATTAATTAGGAAATAGTTATATGCAAAGCTACGATTGGGCATTCATCGTCCCAGGTAGTCTAGTGGTTAGGATTCCGCGCTCTCACCGCGGCGGCCGGGGTTCGATTCCCCGTCTGGGAATAGTTTTTACTGTTGTAGCTTATGAAACAACTTCATTTCAGAAACCTTGTAACGGCTACGAAAAAAGGTTAATTCTATTCTACAGCTTACAGCAAAACCCAAAATAAAATGTGTTCATGAATTTTCTACATGCCTAAGCATTTAACTTACAGAGATATTTTTTTACGATGTTTGTATTAAGAAATTATCCAGACAAATCGAATTAACCATAAACAAAATATATAACAGATTATGATAAAAATAAAATGTCATTTGTTGAAGTTGTGGCTAATATTGCTCTTAATACTTTAATGATTCTTCTGAACACAAGAACACACTGTCAGTCTTATTCAGAAATTATATAGGAAATCTTCACAGCAATTTGTATATACTGTAGTTTTTTTTTTTGAGCTGAAAAACATAAAAATCTAGCTATCCAAACCAAAAAGAAGAAAGGCCATGATTTAGTCATTATTGTAAAAAACACAAAACAAGAAAAGCTATTTTCTGACAGGAAAAAACCCATTTCATAACAAAAACTGAGATTGTTATATTATGTCTTTCTTATAATTAATTTGACGGGAATATTATTTAACGTTAAATAGCTGTTTTCATCTACGTTAGGATTTATATGTACTTCTCATGGACAGGAAAATGTGTTGTGTGATTCCAACAATTTTGACTTGCTTTGAGACTTAATCCCTAGTCATTAGCTGCCAAACGGGGGCTAATTCACGTTCAGATATTTTTAAAGACCGCAGAAATAAGGAAAGAGAATGAGGTGGTCAAACAGTAAATGGATTCAAAATATATAAATTTTCTGAAACCGAAGCAGCAGTATTTTCGTACCAGGTACAGAAAGTGTAGACCTCCATTCTCTTATCAAGAAAATTGGAGGACACACTGATGGATATGAACGTTGATCATGCATGAGTCAGCATGACTATAGCGTATGTTGTTCTTATCAATTAGGGGTTAGTTATATGCAAAACTACTTATGGGTAGTGACTAACATTCAAGTTCCCAGGTAGTCTAGTGGTTAGGATTCCGCGCTCTCATCGCGGCGGCCGGGGCTGGGAATAGTTTTTACTGTTGTAGCTTATGCAACAACTTCATTTCAGAAACCTTGTAATGGCGACGAGAAAAGGTTAAGGATACAGAAATTATATAGGAAATCTTCACAGCAATTTGTATTTACTGTAGTTTTTTTATGAGCTGAAAAACATAAAAATCTAGCTTTCCAAACCAAAAAGAAGACGAAAAAAGTTTATGTCTATTCTACAGCTTACAGTAAAACCCAAAATAAAAGTATCTTTATTTTTTACATTCCTCAGCATTTAACTTACAGAGATCTTTATTTACGATGTTTGCATTAAGAAATTATCCAGACAAATAGAATTAACCATAAACAAAATATATAAAAGGTTTTAATAAAATTCAAATATTGTTTGTTGAAGTTGTGGTTAATATTGCTCCTTATACTTTTAATGACTCTTCTGTACAAAAGAATACAAAGTCTTGTTCAGAAATTAGGTTGGAAATCTTTACACCAATTTGTATAGTTATTTTTAATGAGCTGAAAAACATACAAATCTAGCTTTCCAAACCAAAACGTAGAACAGCCAAGATTTAGTTATTATTGTAAAACAAAACAAGAAAAGTAATTTTCTGAGAGAGAAAAAAATAGGGATGGACAACAAACACCTTACATGAAAGATTCTCATTCTGCAGTCAGTTGTTTTTGCCGCGTCAGTTTGATACAAAGTGAAACTTGAAAAAAAAAAAAAAACTTTAAAAAGAGTACGGTTGTCAGCAGATTGGTCCCTTTGTCATAGATGTTTCAAACGTCTCTATAACAGAGATGTTTAGCCTGATTGTATATAGAATGCACAAAATCATACAAACATTCATTAAGTAATCTATAAATTTAAAACAGTCTTGTTGAGTTTTCTTTTTTATCCAAAAACCATGCCACCAGTTAAACATTACTGAAGGGTGTTTATTCTGAAAAATAAAAGAAATGATTCTTTTTTAAATGATTACAATAACAAAGCCTTGTAATTATATAAAGTCATGAAGTGGATTCCAATTTCCTCAGGTCAGTATTTTGTGCTTGAGGACCATCTAATTTGTATGCTGCATTTTTACAATTTTTTTAGCATTGTAATAGTGATTATAGTATAAAGCACGTCTATCAAACTTTTGTAGTGTACTGTGATTCAAAGATTAATTACGTCAACAGAATGGCGTCATAGATTGCTATTCCAAATTTGCGACAAGTTAGGAGTTTTAGCAGGAAGCCTATATATACATTTACTTTTGTGAGGTTTGCAATTATTTACTTAATATCTGAGTTTACAAAAAAAATCTAAATCTAGATCATAAACATGTACCTTCACATGTTTTGTATATTATATCCATTGATTTACTGATGTTTACAATGAACTGTGTAGCTTAATTGTGGAAATTCCCTCTGATCTCAATGTTATCATTCATTTATATAGAACTTGTTGTGTTTGATGTAGGCCCCTAGGACTGTAAACCTTGTCAATGAATATATTAAGATAACAAACAGTATTCAAGCTCAAAAGTCCACTCAACTATAAATCTGGAGCAGAGCAAACATAGACCTCTAAAACATCAGAGATGGGATCAAGTGCCATGTGGGGGTGAGCACCCCCTACCGACCGGTCATAACCCCAGGGTGCTAACTAGCATTTTGGGAAATAACAGAAAAATTGTTGACAATATTCAGTGCGTATGTGATGGCCTAACAATTAATCTGAAAAACAATAGTCAGCATTTGCAGATAATATAGATGTACACTGATCATTAAAACTTACCAACTATATTTATGAGGACTTGAAAATCCCCGATAAATCCTTCTTGCCAAGTATGAACTTTCGAGAAAACAGCCTGGTCACATTCCAAGCCAATGCAGGTCTCTCTTTTGGACTGAGTTGCCATTCCAAATCTACTGGGTTATATGCTTTTTGTTGTGGGCAGAGCAGTCCATCTGTAAATTCAATAAAGGAGTGTTCAGAAACTCAGTTCATTTCTTTATAATGTCAGAGTTATATATTATTTCTTTCATTGTTCAGACCCCCTGTGTGTTTGCAGTAAAACTGGTTTGAAGTGAAATTCAAGGGTTCATTATTTATATATCTGTGAATAACTGTCTAATATATTTTTAATCTCAGTCAGATATCTTTGATTGTATGCAATCTATGATTTTTTTTGTTTTGACATTTTAAAAAGCCATTTCTGCTCGACAGGAGGAAGTTGGGGATTTGAGAGGTCTGGACCCCCTCGGATTTTCAGTTATGATTTTATACAGTAAAACAATCAAGAAATAACCCTGTACCCTTTCGATCAAGAGTTATGGACCTCTCGTAAATAAGTAGAAGTGTTACATGTATATACATATACATATTTGAAACAGTTTATCAACGAGAAATGTCCATTGGCCCACACACACACCCTTACACACACACACGAAAAATATGTATTTTGCATTTGGATGACTTATTTAGTGGACATTAACCCCCTCCCCTCATTTGGAAAAATATCCTGGAACTTGAAAATGTATTGACAGACTCATTCATGTATAGTTTGTAAAATACCAATTACTTTGTACATGTACACTGTCATCGTCTCAAGCCACGGTCCGGAGTCCCCATTTATAGCTCTCTCCAGAATGGGAAATGATTGTACATGTTGGCCGTGGTTTGCAACGATGGTACACTGTATGATCGGAAAATTTATATCAAAATTATTTGAAGTGATCATGTGTTAAGATTTTCTATCTTTTTTCTTCAAAACAGTTGTTCTAAAGTCGCGAAGGAAGGAGTTGATCATTACGTCGCGGGTTCGAGTCCCACCGTGGAACGCGGAGACTGGTCCTTCGGATGAGACCATATAAGCCGAGGTTCAGTGTCACAGTAGGTGCTGACATGAAAAAGATTCCTCACTGCTCCATGGCCCCGAGCACAGGAGTCTGAAGTTTTTATCGTCAAAAAATACAGAAAAAGTTAAGGGTGGGAATTGTTTGGGAACGAAAAGGAAGGGGGACTCCCTTTTGTATCCCTCAGTGAGTTTGTATACTAGTACAATAATCAGATAATTCTAACCATAGAGGCAAACATTTCGAAGAAGTTTATGAAGCATTTTTTATTAGTTTAGTCGTTTTTAAAGTGTTACCCATAATAATAATTCACATTTTTATCAAAAAACCGAAAGGGGGGCGGTATCTTTTTCAATTTTCTCAAGACAATTTTTCAATCCATATTTTTAATGGCTTTGGTACTAAATTACATTAAAACATCATGTTCGGGAAAAGCGGAAAGGGTAAGGGTGTGTGTGTGGGCCAATGGACATTTCTCGTTGATAAACTGTTTCAAATATGTATATGTATATACATGTAACACTTCTACTTATTTACGAGAGGTCCATAACTCTTGATCGAAAGGGTACAGGGTTATTTCTTGATTGTTTTACTGTATAAAATCATAACTGAAAATCCGAGGGGGTCCAGACCTCTCAAATCCCCAACTTCCTCCTGTCGAGCAGAAATGGCTTTTTAAAATGTCAAAAAATTATTCAGGATTGTTGGGAGTTTTCACTGGTTGTATAACCCTGCTAATATATTATTATTTACAAACGAACAGACATGAAATTAATTTGTATCTAAACATTTAATCAGTCTTTCTTTATATTTTTATAGTGGGTACAGGGTTATTTCTTGATTGTTTTACTGTATTAAATCATAACTGAAAATCCGAGGGGGTCCAGACCTCTCAAATCCCCAACTTCCTCCTGTCGAGCAGAAATGGCTTTTTAAAATGTCAAAAAATTATTCAGGATTGTTGGGAGTTTTCACTGGTTGTATAACCCTGCTAATATATTATTATTTACAAACGAACAGACATGAAATTAATTTGTATCTAAACATTTAATCAGTCTTTCTTTATATTTTTATAGTAGGACGAATTGGGGAAAAGATCAAATTAACAATTAATCAAAGAACGAATTAACTTGGCACCCTTATGGCACCCCCTTTCGTTATAATAGGCGTTCGCATAATGACACCTTGCATAATTTATAAATCACGAAAGTACAATTTATATTTCACAAATTGACAAACCGCAAGTCTACGAATCACATGAGAGGATCGGCAACTTGCATTTACATTTAACACTTGTCAAATATATATATATATATATATATATATATATATATATATATATATATATATATATATATATATATATATATATATATATATATATATATATATATTTGACAAGTGTTAAATGTAAATGCAAGTTGCCGATCCTCTCATGTGATTCGTAGACTTGCGGTTTGTCAATTTGTGAAATATAAATTGTACTTTCGTGATTTATAAATTATGCAAGGTGTCATTATGCGAACGCCTATTATAACGAAAGGGGGTGCCATAAGGGTGCCAAGTTAATTCGTTCTTTGATTAATTGTTAATTTGATCTTTTCCCCAATTCGTCCTACTATAAAAATATAAAGAAAGACTGATTAAATGTTTAGATACAAATTAATTTCATGTCTGTTCGTTTGTAAATAATAATATATTAGCAGGGTTATACAACCAGTGAAAACTCCCAACAATCCTGAATAATTTTTTGACATTTTAAAAAGCCATTTCTGCTCGACAGGAGGAAGTTGGGGATTTGAGAGGTCTGGACCCCCTCGGATTTTCAGTTATGATTTTATACAGTAAAACAATCAAGAAATAACCCTGTACCCTTTCGATCAAGAGTTATGGACCTCTCGTAAATAAGTAGAAGTGTTACATGTATATACATATACATATTTGAAACAGTTTATCAACGAGAAATGTCCATTGGCCCACACACACACCCTTACACACACACACGAAAAATATGTATTTTGCATTTGGATGACTTATTTAGTGGACATTAACCCCCTCCCCTCATTTGGAAAAATATCCTGGAACTTGAAAATGTATTGACAGACTCATTCATGTATAGTTTGTAAAATACCAATTACTTTGTACATGTACACTGTCATCGTCTCAAGCCACGGTCCGGAGTCCCCATTTATAGCTCTCTCCAGAATGGGAAATGATTGTACATGTTGGCCGTGGTTTGCAACGATGGTACACTGTATGATCGGAAAATTTATATCAAAATTATTTGAAGTGATCATGTGTTAAGATTTTCTATCTTTTTTCTTCAAAACAGTTGTTCTAAAGTCGCGAAGGAAGGAGTTGATCATTACGTCGCGGGTTCGAGTCCCACCGTGGAACGCGGAGACTGGTCCTTCGGATGAGACCATATAAGCCGAGGTTCAGTGTCACAGTAGGTGCTGACATGAAAAAGATTCCTCACTGCTCCATGGCCCCGAGCACAGGAGTCTGAAGTTTTTATCGTCAAAAAATACAGAAGCCCCCCCCCCCCCCAAAAAAAAAGCCATGATATAGTCAAAGTAAAAAAAAAACAACAACAAGAAAAGCAATTTTCTGAGAGAGAAAAAATATTTTATTACAAAATTTGAGATTTTATTTGTATTGCAATCTCATTCACTCAAAAAAAGGTTTAATGCAGCAAGCACATAAAATGGAATTGGGATTCATGAACTCTTCCAACTAAAAATACCCTATAAATGATTTAGTTACCATTATATAGATATTCCAATTTCCAGACATAGAGAATCATTGTATAACTTACATTACTACTTGAGGATAGACAATGGAGATTTTAATTTCATGTTTAACTGATATAAATTTACCCCAACATGTATCTTTCATTTTCTTATATAATATTTTATGTATACATATCTAATTTGAAAGTAATGAACTTAATCATCTGCATAAACTTACAGTAACTAGTGGAATGTGCATAAAAATCTTTTTTTTTTGAAAATGGTCCATAAATGTAAAAATGTTGAACAGATAATGTCAATAAAAAAATATACATTCAATGTCAGCAACAATAAACCTAAAGAAAAACAAATCCATGATTTTTATTTCATAAATATGTCTACTGTAAATTGAAATAATCTTTATTATCACTAAAATGACAGATCATTTCTTATAAGCTTTTAGCTTTGAGATTTTAATGCATAGTGAAATATGTTGAATAGAGAATCATAAAAAATATGTACATATCACACAACTCTAAAGAAACAATGCCCTCTTAATTTGAGCTACTCAGATGGGATAAGGGACTTTGTTTACACTTTTTCATCTGTATCTAGTCCTTTGTCTTTGTAGAGCTGCCCCATGACATCTAGTAAGGGTGACATTGTCTCTAAATACACATCCATATCATTTACTACCTACGGAAAAAAAAACAACTACAATAAAATGGAGCTTCCCACGTCTAACACTTGTAGCAAATTTACATTTAATCCACTTTCAGTTCAGTTGAAATACATCTGCTATATCCTGTACATGTAGTATAATTTCTACTGAAAAGATTTACAAGTATGCCTTAAAACTTTGTAACCAATATAATTTACACCAAAAATATGTACAACTGACACACCATAAAATTCATAGCATGTTTTGTATATGGAGCAATATTTTGAACATCAATTATATTTAATCAGCAATGTTTCTAGTTGCAGATTTGTAGCACACTAGTCTGAAAAAAATTGAATGGACGATCAGAGAGGTACAGTGCCTTCCATTGAAAAAGTGTTTACCATGGTATTTATTGCACCCCAAAAAATGTGATGTACGTTTCTCGCAATTTTTTCAGACTTGCAAACTTCAGATTTGCAGCTACAGTGTTTCTTACGTAAGCTAGTAAGTTTGTGACAATGTTCTCTGATTAATGGATGATATATTACTCACTTGCTCCTCCATTCCTTCTTTTCCTAATGCCATCTTCAATAAGAAATCCTTCCTGTATGGTGCAAAACTAGAAACTCCCTACAATATATTGAATAATAAAGTAGATTTCAGTAAACAAAAAAATGACTTTGCAGTTTAAGGGCATTCTAATTATCGGTACTCTGCACAAATGCATTTGATGTATTTTATTTTATTTAACATGCTTATGCTTAGTTTGATTAAAAAACAAAACAACATCATGCTTTTTATATAAGTTCATCATGTTCATTCATATTGTGCGACACAGTACTTTAAAATGTCTTACAGAGAACACTTTTTTGACAATAAATCCGTGGTATTTTTTCAGAGTGGCTTCGTAAGCAGCAGTGATGATTTGTTTCATACTCTCCTCTTTACTTCCTCCTTTGTATTCTTTTATTAATAACTGCATGAATGTCCGCAAAAAATTCAAACCTCTGAAAACAGATGTATGCTAGTGTAATATCACAAATTTTAATTTGTGTTTTTTTTCTTCGTTATTATTTTTGTGGTTAAGAAAAGTTCAAAGACCTCACATCCTCCATAAAAATGTATAATTTCAAATTTAACGAGGCAACATTTTTTTTTAGCACAAAGTTTAATCAATTCCTAGTAATGTGAACTTTCTTTCCTTAAACCACAAAAATTAGACCCCATAAAAATTATCTTTAAAAGAAGATGATACAGTATAAAACCAGAAGTCTCTGTCGAGACTGTAGCTCTACTGGTTTATACTTAAAAGAATCACTTGTCCAATCGGACAAGTGCCCAGCAATATTCACTTGTCCGTAATTTTTTTTCATTGGTACCGGACAAGCGGACAAGCGTTAATGTCGAGCCCTGTGTACGGCACTATATACGTGTGCAAATATGCTTTAAGCAAACGGGCACATAAAATTTATCCCTGTATACATGATACCCCCACCGATCATTTAAAACCTCCTGCCTATAAAACATAATTTTCTGCATCCGAAGCAACATGACATAGCCTAAAGTGTGTCGCGTGATCAGGCCATGCACCTTACCGTGCACAGGTGCAGTGGACCGGTAAAATCGTTTCAAAATACTTACAGACCATTTCCACCACCCCTCGTGCCGCTTCTAGTAGTGGCAAACTACTTATTTTACCATCATCACCAGGAACTTCAAAATGCTTTACATTGTCTTTGCTGAAAAATGTCATGGTTTGCGAAATGATTTGCTTGGATATCGGTTTGTGTACATGCGGAAAAGATGATTGGGCAACTAAAATGGAAACCAATAGCCGTTAAAATGGTAGACTATTTGTTTTCCGTATTGGGTTTTCTAGGACAAGTGGGGAAAAAAATCTGTGATAAAACTGTGAAAAACAAGATGTGTATGTTTAACACCGAATGGCGATGCCCCTGTATGGCATTTAATGGCGAGTGTTGCATGGCGAATCTTTTCTCAAATGCATCGCCATGTCAAACACACCTGTGAAATATGGAAACCCTAACGTTAGTTCTAACTGTTCAAGAGTTACCACCGTGCATAACCCCACATATGGAGGCGTGGAATGGTGCCACCCGGGGGTGAGGAATTCGAAGCGGAATTTGCAATGTTCGTTGACCTGATTAGCTTTCCTACAGTGATTGAGATGAAAATAATCCTAAATCCACTTACGGCGGAACACAGTGATATATATCCCAGCTTACTGTTACTCGTTTCCCAGCTCGGGACTCGTCCTCATGAACACTTCTGCAATATCTGACAAGAGCATGCGGGAACGTAAAATTGACCGTTTCTTTGTGAAAATTAATTGGTGCCTTACATAACTTAGCTTCATTTGATTTATTTGAGGGACTTCTAGATATGATTTTGCTCAAGACACTCTAATGTTTCGGAGAATTTTACTTCAAATAAAGGGGACGGACTTCAATATGTGTGTGGCACTCGGGGGTGAAGAATTTAGTGGAGGCTGGGGGAAGGAATAAATCTCTAACTAATGGAAATGAATCGTTTCTATAAAAATTATATTGATTATACAAGCATTGAATTGCTACAATAAATTTATTAACTCTCTCATAATTTTGTAGGATCTTCAGGAACGTAGAGAGATCGTAGTGAGAACGTAGTACGAACGTAGAGGGAGCGTTGTAGGAGCGTACTTGATAAGTACCTACGCTTTTACAGCGCTTTTACTACGATCACAAAAATCTCACTACGATGCTTCCACGCTGCTTTTACGATTACGGCGTTTCTACTACGCTCGTTTTACGACTTAACCCCGATTCTTGTTGACCACGATCCCGCTACGCTTGTTTTGAACACGCTTAAAATAAGCGTGGCGAGAGCGTAGAGCTCTCCAATCATGAAGACCCTACTGCGATCATACTACGCTTATGACGACTCGATCACGACGTTTCTTCTGCGATTTGTCACGCTTTCGGCCACGCGTTAATCTTAGTAGAAGCGGCGTCTATGTGTGAACGGGGGGTAACTTGGCTACATCACAATGAGCTACGACAAAAACGTTTATACTCCGCTTGACGTTAATTTTAAAATTTGCTCAGTTTGAAGCCATTTTTGGTGGAAAAAATTGTCTCTTTGTTTACACTGAAATTATCAGGAATAAAGCTTAATGTAACTCATGTTATACGATACATGTACATGTATATACATATATACATTGGTCCAAGTTATGTTTTATCGTATACATGTGTATTATAGGTTAAGACAAGATTCATTCATTAAATATACTCAGTACTTAAGGTATACATATCTTTCTTTTACAGTAAATAGACACTTGAGCAATAGTTAAGAGTACATATTACATACACACTACTTGTTAGTCCATTATTTATTCATACACTGAATTGACGAGGGATTTTCCAGATCATGACAAGGGGCATACGGCGGGTGTGACCGGTCAGCAGGGGATGCTCACTCCTCCATGGTACCTGATCCCACCTCTGATATTTAGCAGGTCCGTGTTTCCTCTGCTCCTGTTTCGTATTGTTTTATGAACTTTTGATCTTGAATACTGTTCATTATCTCCATATGTTCATGAATATAGAATTGATTTAGTTATTTGTATCATTGTTTGAGAGGGCTTTTTATATAAGTTCATCATGTTCATTCATATTGTGCGACACAGTACTTTAAAATGTCTTACAGAGAACACTTTTTTGACAATAAATCCATGGTATTTTTTCAGAGTGGCTTCGTAAGCAGCAGTGATGATTTGTTTCATACTCTCCTCTTTACTTCCTCCTTTGTATTCCTTTATTAATAACTGCATGAATGTCCGCAAAAAATTTAAACCCCTGAAAACAGATGTATGCTAGTGTAATATCACAAATTTTAATTTGTGTTTTTTTTCTTCGTTATTATTTTTGTGGTTAAGAAAAGTTCAAAGACCTCACATCCTCCATAAAAATGTATAATTTCAAATTTAACGAGGCAACATTTTTTTTTAGCACAAAGTTTAATCAATTCCTAGTAATGTGAACTTTTTTTCCTTAAACCACAAAAATTAGACCCCATAAAAATTATCTTTAAAAGAAGATGTTACAGTATAAAAAAAAGAACTTACCTTACTAGCCACAGTCCTCCCACTTTGGCTAAATCTGTGTTTTTGTTTTCCATTTCATCATCTAACATGGCATTTATAGTGATAAACTTCTCCTTGTCCATCTCATACTTTTTCTGTAGTTTCTGTTCAAATATTTTCATAAAAACAATCTCATTGATTTTTTAAAAAATATATTTTCCAACATGTCAAAATCCAACAGAATGCAACAGAAATAAAATTAATTAATTTTACCTCAATGTTTCCATTGATATCACTCTTAACAGGTGAAAATGCTTTTCCAAAGGCAGCTGCAGATAAAAAATAATATATATAAAATATAAATCACAACAATTAAAGTTCATTTATTTTATATAACAAAAATGGGGTTCATACATGTACATACTTCTAGCATCAGAAAGGAAAACTGAGAAGTCTCTGGTTTTATACTTTTAACCACAAGTTTTGTATCCCATCTTAAGTCTTTAAAAAATGTAACAAGGTAATTTTCAAGGAATAAATGAGTGGTTTACAATAAAGAGGCTCGACCAGAGACATTTGAACAATTAATTTGACAAGAAAAATGTTTGTCAAAACAAAGGCTGCCATTTTTAAAGTAGGTTAATGAAATTATATACTAAAACATGTTTAACAAAATACCAGCTTGAAGCAGGGGTGCCTGGAATCAAGTTAAGAACCATGTGGTAAAATAAGTAGAGAGTGCACCCCATATACGAAACAAGTGCATGTGTAGATAGAACGTTCTATCGTTAAAATGATATTGTCCTACGGACCCGGTTTAACAATAGAATTCGTTCCATGTATTCGTAATGTAGCAAAAGAAACATGGGCAATAACTCATACTCACTATAACTCGGTGCATTTACTACGAACAATCTAGAGAGTTCCATATGTAAACATGGCAGGTAAATTTGAAGTGAGAGAAAAATGTTGAGAAAATTAATTGGATTTTCATCTTTAGATAAATTATTTTCTGGGAGGCATAAGCAATCTCAACAAGAGGCCCATGGGCCACATCACTCACCTGAGTAACTTGGGTGATGCAGATCTTTTTTAAAGATTTGTTCTATATATATTTCTATGTAAAACTTGGATTCCCTATTGTGGCCCCGCCCTACCCCCGGGGGTCATGATTTTATCAAATTTATATCTACACTACCCAAGAATGCTTCCACATAAGTTTCAGCTTTCCTGGCCCAGTGGTTCTTGAGAAGAAGATTTTTAAAGATTTGTTATATATATATATTTCTATGTACAATTTGGATTCCCTATTGTGGCCCCGCCCTATCCCCGGGGGTCATGATTTTAACAATTTAATATCTACACTACCCAAGGATACTTCCACATAAGTTTCAGCTTTCCTGGCCCAGTGGTTCTTGAGTAGAAGATTTTTAAAGATTTGTTCTATATATTTCTATGTAAAACTTGGATTCCCTATTGTGGCCCCGCCCTACCCCCGGGGGTCATGATTTTAATAATTTAATATCTACACTACCCAAGGATGCTTCCACATAAGTTTCAGCTTTCCTGGCCCAGTGGTTATTGAGAAGAAGATTTTTAAAGATTTGTTATATATATTTCTATATACAATTTGGATTCCCTATTGTGGCCCCGCCCTACCCCCGGGGGTCATGATTTTAACAATTTAATATCTACACTACCCAAGGATGCTTTCATATAAGTTTCAGCTTTCCCGGCCCAGTGGTTCTTGAGAAGAAGATTTTTTAATGACCCCACCCTATTTTTGTATTTTCTTGATTATCTCCACTTTGAAGGGGTCTTGGCCCTTGATTTTAATAATTTAAATTTCCCTTTACCCAAGGATGCTTTGTACCAAGTTTGGTTAAAATTGGCCCAGTGGTTCTTGAGAAGAAGTTGAAAATGTGAAAAGTTTACAGACGGACAGACAGACGGACGTCGGATAACGGGTGATCAGAAAAGCTCACTTGAGCTTTCAGCTCAGGTGAGCTAAAAAGGTTTGTTTTGATTAATTTGATAGTTATTTCTAGTGCAAATCCTTTTATATTCTTCAAAATCATTTCGGAACGGATCCACTCCGATTTGCTACATTGCAAGTATATGGGATGTATATTCTAACTGTGGTGAGGGCTTGTACCGAAACACAGATCATTCTAACTAGTGCATGTCATCATGGTGATACGGTATACAAATAGTCAAATGCATATGACTTTTTGTCTATTTCTTACAAAAATATGCATAAAAATAACTAAATCAAGCTTTTAATTTTTGAATAGCTTTATAAAGTAACGTAGCTAATAGCTGCTATTTCAAGCTAGGTAGCTAAATCAAGAGATTGTACTGCATGGACCTGTATATTTCGCAATGTACGGCACTATATACGTGTGCAAATATGCTTTAAGCAAACGGGCACATAAAATTTATCCCTGTATACATGATACCCCCACCGATCATTTAAAACCTCCTGCCTATAAAACATAATTTTCTGCGTCCGAAGCAACATGACATAGCCTAAAGTGTGTCGCGTGATCAGGCCACCTTACCGTGCACAGGTGCAGTGGACCGGTAAAATCGTTTCAAAATACTTACAGACCATTTCCACCACCCCTCGTGCCGCTTCTAGTAGTGGCAAACTACTTATTTTACCATCATCACCGGGAACTTCAAAATGCTTTACATTGTCTTTGCTGAAAAATGTCATGGTTTGCGAAATGATTTGCTTGGATATCGGTTTGTGTACATGCGGAAAAGATGATTGGGCAACTAAAATGGAAACCAATAGCCGTTAAAATGGTAGACTATTTGTTTTCCGTATTGGGTTTTCTAGGACAAGTGGGGAAAAAAATCTGTGATAAAACTGAAAAACAAGATGTGTTTGTTTAACACCGAATGGCGATGCCCCTGTATGGCATTTAAAGGCGAGTGTTGCATGGCGAATCTTTTCTCAAATGCATCGCCATGTCAAACACACCTGTGAAATATGGAAACCCTAACGTTAGTTCTTACTGTTCAAGAGTTACCACCGTGCATAACCCCACATATGGAGGCGTGGAATGGTGCCACCCGGGGGTGAGGAATTCGAAGCGGAATTTGCAATGTTCGTTGACCTGATTAGCTTTCCTACAGTGATTGAGATGAAAATAATCCTAAATCCACTTACGGCGGAACACAGTGATATATATCCCAGCTTACTGTTACTCGTTTCCCAGCTCGGGACTCGTCCTCATGAACACTTCTGCAATATCTGACAAGAGCATGCGGGAACGCAAAATTGACCGTTTCTTTGTGAAAATTAATTGGTGCCTTACATAACTTAGCTTCATTTGATTTATTTGAGGGACTTCTAGATATGATTTTGCTCAAGACACTCTAATGTTTCGGAGAATTTTACCTCAAATAAAGGGGACGGACTTCAATATAAGTGTGTGGCACTCGGGGGTGAAGAATTTAGTGGAGGTTGGGGGAAGGAATAAATCTCTAACTAATGGAAATGAATCATTTCTATAAAAATTATATTGATTATACAAGCATTGTATTGCTACAATAAATTTATTAACTCTCTCATAATTTTGTAGGATCTTCAGGAACGTAGAGAGATCGTAGTGAGAACGTAGTACGAACGTAGAGGGAGCGTTGTAGGAGCGTACTTGATAAGTACCTACGCTTTTACGGCGCTTTTACTACGATCACGAAGATCTCTCTACGATGCTTCCGCGCTGCTTTTACGATTACGGCGTTTCTACTACGCTCGTTTTACGACTTAACCCCGATTCTTGTTGACCATGATCCCGCTACGCTTGTTTTGAACACGCTTAAAATAAGCGTGGCGAGAGCGTAGAGCTCTCCAATTATTAAGACCTTACTGCGATCATACTACGCTTATGACGACTTCACGACGTTTCTTCTGCGATTTGTCACGTTTGGCCACGCGTTGATCTTAGTAGAAGCGGCGTCTATGTGTGAACGGGGGGTAACTTGGCTACATCACAATGAGCTACGACAAAAACGTTTATACTCCGCTTGACGTTAATTTTAAAATTTGCTCAGTTTGAAGCCATTTTTGGTGGAAAAAATTGTCTCTTTGTTTACACTGAAATTATCAGGAATAAAGCTTAATGTAACCCATGTTATACGATACATGTACATGTATATACATATATACATTGGTCCAAGTTATGTTTTATCGTATACATGTGTATTATAGGTTAAGACAAGATTCATTCATTAAATATACTTAAGGTATACATATCTTTCTTTTACAGTAAATAGACACTTGAGCAATAGTTAAAGTAATATACGCCGTATGGATGCCGATTTGTATGTGAAACAAAATGATTAAATGATTTGAAACACATAAAGTGTAATGAAAAAAAAATATTTCCACAAAATTTAACTATAAAACTCGTTGTAATAACAGAACAATAAAGCAATATCTGCAATCAAGAATTCAGTCTTTTCATGAATATTGATAAAGGAAGTGCGTAAACAGTAGGTCTAAATATAGACACGTATGTCCACGGGAAATTATAGACAAC
>PRKT01000003.1:3140175-3160860 GCA_003671525.1 Saccostrea glomerata | reverse complement strand
CCCCCTGCCCCCCCCCCCCCCCCGCTTGCTACGTCCCTGGTAAGTCTCGGTGATATATAGCTTTCAAAGAAACAAACATTTGAAACAGACTTATGGATATATTGGGGGTGGGGGTTACCAGTTTGACGAGGCAAAAAAAAAATTACAAATTTGTCCATTACACAAAGACCTACATATAACAAAATAAAAAAAAATCAATTCAATTCCATCCCATGGACATGCAGAGTAGTTCACAGAAAATCTAATTCAGGAGAAGGGACATAAATCCATTGATTGTGATCATCAGAAGTTGTCCTCAAACAAGATAGTTAGTGCTATAGTAAGAGAAACAAAAAAAACTTTCAAAACAATAGTCAGTTCAATGATTCGAAAAGTGGTACTTTCAGCAGTTTCCGTGAACGTAATATTGGATCTATGGACGTTGTAGAGGATGTCACGATACATCTGGGATATGCACAGAGATAAGACGTATACGTTACCTTGTGTTGATGACTCAGTGAGTCGCAATTAGTGAAATTGTGAGGCCAATCGTGAAAGGTTGTCTGGGTGACAAAACTAGTAGCTGTTAGTGTACTACTAGATAGTGAATTCAGTGGTGTTGTGAAGGTTAAAAAGCGATGAGGAACGTTTTAACAATATCATTATAATAAATACATGATTGTACTTAATAAAGGAAGAAATGTGACCTTTTTAAAACGTGCTAATTTCAACGATTTTTTTTATTTTAGCGCCAGTGATTTACATTGTGCTCCTGAAAACATTTATACAGACGGAAAATTATGTACAGAATCAGCAGCTAATACCTATATACATGTACGTATAATGCATGCTCTCTCTCTCTCCTTTTCAGTCGCGCTCTATTGACCAAGATTGATCACGTGATCTTACCTTGCATTCGTCATACTGAGATTTGATTTCAATCGAATAGCAGTATTTTGCATTTTGCTTCTGCAAAAAGCCTTCCAAGCGATTTATCAAAGCGTTCTTTCATCATCGAAGTCACAGAAGAAGATAACTTCAGTCTGAGGTAAGTTTGTTTATGCAGAAATCGTTAATTTTTTAACATAATACAACAATTTTTTTTGACAACGTGAGCATTGGTGAGTACTCGATTGTTCACGCCGGCCGCCATTTCAGGTCACTGTCCAATAATAGACACACATTTTGATTCAGGTACATGAATTATTTGTTTACATTATTACCGAGCATTGTAAATTTTTAACATATTTATTAGTTTTGTGTTAATTGTAACAGTTTGAATAAAAGGTGCAATTATAGCGGGAAACGTCTTCATGCATAAGGACTGCGCATGCTCCTGGGCATGTTGGGAGGTATCTGGAAATTTTCTTCCACTCGAACTAAATTTCAGGATGTCTTAAACGTGTTTATGTAATATTTAACAAATACTTATTAATAATAATAACAAAAGTCGTCATTGCCCTTGTAGTGGCCTGCTTAGTAATTCAAGAGTTGCTTTTCCAGGTGTGCATCAAGGATTTTTTTTTTAACCAGGAGGTCAACCCCTTTCAAAGAATATTCTTGACAAGCAAAAAAAAAAGAATGTTCAAGTTTATTATTGCAAACGTAAAAAAAGGTGACCATAACTTTTGAACGGTAAGGGCTAGGGCTTTCATACTTCATATATGTACCGGGTAAATCTTGTGAGAAGACCCTTCATTGGATACCAAGAACTTGGACCCTTTGGCATTGACCTTGGAGTTTTACCTACTTTTTAAAAACTTTGACCTTGGTCACAACTTTTGAACAGTAGACACTAGGACTTTCATATTTAACATATGTATTTTTTGTGCCAAGAGATTTCATTGGATATCAACAACTTGACCCTTTGACCTTAACCTTGGAGATTTTTAGTATTTAGGAAAAAACTTTAACCTTGACCATAGCTTTTGAATGGTAAGGGCTAGGGCTTTCATGCTTCACATATGTAATTCTTGCGAAAAGACTTTTCATTGGATATCAAGAACTTTAACTCTTTGACCTTGACCTTGGAGTTTCGTGATGATTTTTAAATGAATGACATATGATAGGGCGTTCATGATAGGGTGTTCATATTACACACAATATGTCATAAAAATGACATCTTAGCCACAAAGACACCGAAAGCGGGGAACCACAATTCCTTGAATTTGCTTGTAAACCCATCGTCTCAAGCCACGGTCCAGAGTACGCATATAGCTCTCTCCAGAAGGGAGAGGATCGTACATTTTGGCCGTGGTTTGCGACGATGTTGTAAACCCAGTCTTCTTTTTTTAGATTGTAAATGACGGCTGTCTTCAACACACCTGTGGAAACATGTCTATGTGCCTGGGAGGGAACTGTGTACCAATATTTGGTAGGTATATATTGATAATACTGCTGATCTTAAAACCACAAAAAATGGGATTTATAACATTTATTGAATAGAAGACTATTACAAGAAAATGTTGCTTTAAATTTTAATTTTTTGGAAAATTTATTTTTGATAATACATCTAGCTAGGAGTTTAATTGGACCAAGTCAATGAAATTTATATTTTTTCATCTGTGAAGTCTTAACCGGTATATTCTTGAAATTTAAGGAATTTTTTAAAATGTGTAGTAAAATTACTTCTCCTAACAACTCAAATTAATTAAATTATAGTCAAGAAGTGTGACTCTCCTCCTGTTGTTTTAAACTCTGAGGGGACCCCTCCCGAGGGCCCCTTGCCTATTGGACACATCCACAACTGCACGTGTTCTGTGGGATATATAGGGTTCTGGGAATCTTATACCACGTGCCAGGACAATGGAAAATGGTCAGAAGTAGTCTTTCAGTGCATAGGTAAAATTCGACAGATAAGTAAAGTTAGCTACTAGTAGCTGGCTACGACAAGTGGGTAAAGTTGGCTACTAGTAGCTGGCTACGAGAAGTAAGTAAAGTTGGCTACTAGTGACTGGCTACTAGTAGCTGGCTAAGACAAGTAAGTAAAGTTGGCTACTATTAACTGGCTACTAGAAAATGACTTCAACGATCTAGTACCTTTTGTGTAAAATTATGCAAACTTGGGATACAAATCTTGATATTCTTGAAGTAGCTAGATTTTTACACCACTGATATCCACTGATATTGTTGATAAAAACAATCTCTGAGCTTTTCCACATGATCTGGCACTAAAGTTACCATTATATCATTAGTAATAAACTCAGCTACTAGTACCTTTAGTGTAAAATTATGCCAATTAGTTATACAAATCTTGATATTCTTGAAGTAGCTATATTTTTACACCGCTGATATCCACTGATATTGTTGATAAAAAAAAATCTCTGAGCTTTGCCACATGATCTGGCACTAACGTTACTATTATATCGATAGTAATAAACTCAGCTGCTAGTACCTTTTGTGTAAAACTATGCTATTTTGGGAGACAAATGTTGATATTCTTGAAGTAGCTTGATTTTTACACCGCTGATATCCACTGATAATGTTGCTAAAAACAATCTCTGAGCTTTTCCACAATTCAATTCAATTCAATTCAATTCAATTCAATTTATTGACCAATTAAGGGCCCTCGTGGGGCAAAAAGAAAGTACATTGTTAAAATGTATATAATGATTATCATACACATGATCTGGCACTAAAGTTACCAATATACCGGTATCTTTAATAATAAACTCAGCTACTAGTACCTTTTGTTTAAAATTATGCAATTTCGGGATACAAATGTTGATATTCTTGAAGTAGCTGGATTTTTACACCGCATATATCCACTGGTATTGTTGATAAAAACAATCTCTGAGCTTTTCCACATGATCTGGCACTAAAGTTACGAAGATATTGTTAGCAATAAACTCAAGACCCCCCCGACCCCCCCTCTAGATCCTCGCATGCAAAGGTTTCTTTCACTTTTGGTGCAGTTGAATTGGCATGGCATGTACATTTAATAACTCTGCAAATTGCAGATGTGTACTATCAGGTAGGAGGGGAGCGAAGAAAAATTATTAAAACTTACATTATAAAAATCTGAAAAAGCAATAATGATAATATAATATTTCAAGATTAAAACAAAATTTAAGAAAAAAGGAAAATAGTCCAGATTTTGAAAATCTTAGATTAGGTGAAGTATTGAATTACATTTTCAACAGTATATATACTAGTTAAGTATATCCGGTAAATCTAGTAGCTTAAAATTTTTTTTTGTGATGGATGTCAAACTTTGTATGCTGATACGTATTGATGAGAGCCACTGGACTAGCTGCAGATCTGTAACGTTATGGTTTTTTATTACATACTTAGTAATAAA
This sequence comes from Saccostrea glomerata, assembly GCA_003671525.1. Taxonomy (NCBI): domain Eukaryota; kingdom Metazoa; phylum Mollusca; class Bivalvia; order Ostreida; family Ostreidae; genus Saccostrea; species Saccostrea glomerata. Next base: position 3,156,581 of record PRKT01000003.1, on the reverse strand, counting down.
TACAGGTTTTTTTGCATATGCGATATGGCTGACGTCACAATAGCTGTATCAGCCTTGCAGGGCTGATATGGGTTTGCGGGGCTGATAACCTAAATCAGCCCTGCAAATCCATATCAGCCCTGCAGGGCTGATACGGCTATTGTGACGTCAATATCACACTCTTAGTAAATAAACCACAAAAACAGTACATGTACTTGTGATCATACACAATTTTTTGTGGGTTCATATTGTCTTAATTTTAACTTTTTGAAAATAAGGTTAATATTAATTTACAAATACTGTATAGTGGATTAATTTTACGGATTGTAATTTTCACGTTTTTCTCTCATCTGACATGATCGCGGTTTCTTGAATTCGCAGAATTCGTACATAATAAAAGTTACCTCCCTTGTCTATATCTGTATTTAATCCATACCATAGCTACATGTAAACGATATTAATCAGCGTTATATCTTAATTTCAAGAACAACGGGTTAGGTTTAAATAAAATAATTAGATTTGTTATTAAAAAAAATTGACGATTAATTTAAACAAGCGCAGTTATCAAAAGTCCTTGACTCAAAACATCAAATGTCTTTCCTATATGCTATTACAATGAGTGCGTGACTACACCCTAAGATCTTCGATATAACGCAACAAAAAGCACTGGATGGTAATAAATGTGTTAATGTTAGAAAAGGTCAATGAAATATACTTCCACATCTTCAGTAAGTTCTATAGTTATTTAAATGATTTTTAAAACCAAAATGTCTATAAAAACATATGCATGCACGATAATGCAGTAACAAATACATGTGGTAACATTAGTTACGCACAGATAATCAAAACACATGACTCATATTGCACGTGTTTTGATTGATGAAACATCAGCTTGTCTTACAAATTCAGGTTATTATCTGCTGATTTGAATTTAAAGTAAAGCGTAATAATTGAATTAATTTAATTGAATGACGAGTACTACTTGTAATTAGCGGCCGAAATGACCATGTACTGCGCGTACAAGTGTGTAGCCCTATCGTTGTCTATTAATTCTCAAATTTCCAAATAAAATCTGGAGATTATTGAAAATTTATTCACTGTTTCTTGAATTCACGGATTTATTAACACCGTGAATATAGCGAATATTAACACCGCGAGTTATTTTCCCCCTATACAGTACATGTAATAGATTATTTTCAAATTAAGGATGTATGTAAGAAGTCCATGCATGGTTATTTACTTATTTTCTTTTCAACTTAATGCATGCTGTCTTTTTTGCTCACCTGAGCTGAAAGCTCAAGTGAGCTTTTCTGATCACATTTTGTCCGGCGTCCGTCTGTCTGTCTATCCATCTATCTGTCTGTCTGTCTGTCCGGCTGTCCATCTGTCTAGAGTGTAAACTTTTCACATTTTCATCTTCTTCTCAAGAACCACTGGGCCAATTTCAACCAAACTTGCCACAAAGTATCCTTAGGTGTAGGGGATTCAAGTTTGTTCAAATGAAGGGCCATGCCCTCTTCCAAGGGGAGATAATTATGAATAAGTGAGAAAATAATGGAATTTTTAAAAAATCTTCTTCTCAAGAACCACTGGGCCAGGAAAGATGAAACTCATGTGGAATCATCCTCAGGTAGTGTAGATTTAAGTTTTTTCAAATCATGACCCCCGGGGTAGGGCAGGGCCACAATGGCCGACCAAAGTTTTACATAGAAATATATGGGAAAATTCTTTAAAAATCTTCTTCTCAAGAATAACAAAGCCATGATTGGTCATATTTATATGGAAGCATCCTCAGGTAGTGTAGATTCAAGTTTGTTCAAATCATGACCCCCGGGGTTAGGGTGGGGCCACAATGTCCGACCCAAGTTTTACATAGAAATAAATGGGAAAATTCTTTAAAAATCTTCTTCTCAAGAATAACAAAGCCATGATTGGTCATATTTATATGGAAGCATCCTCAGGTAGTGTAGATTCAAGTTTGTTCAAATCATGACCCCCGGGGGTAGGGCGGGGCCACAATGGCCAACCAAAGTTTTACATAGAAATATATGGGAAAATTCTATAAAAATCTTCTTCTCAAGATTAACAAAGCCATGATTGGTCATATTAATATGGAAGCATCCTCAGGTAGTGTGGATTCAAGTTTGTTCAAATCAAGCCCCCCAGGGGTAGGGCGGGGTCACAATGGCCGTCCAAAGTTTTACATAGAAATATATGGGAAAATTCTTTAAATTAATCTTCTTCTCAAGAATAACAAAGCCATGATTGGTCATATTTATATGGAAGCATCCTCAGGTAGTGTGGATTCAAGTTTGTTCAAATCATGACCCCCGGGGGGTTGTGAGGGGCCACAATGGCCGACCAAAGTTTTACATAGAAATATATGGGAAAATTTTTTAAAATCTTCTTCTCAAGAATAACAAACCCATGATTTTTGCCTGTAGAGCCAACTATAAAGGGTTGGGAGATGGATAAAATATACAGATAAACTGAGTAGTTAAATAATGTGTCTAGAATTAAGGGTTGAAAGGTAGTTGATTGAACAATGCTAGAAAGTGGAAAAATTCCCCCCAAAAGAGCGCAAAAAATCTTGCGCTGTAAATTGCACCTTTTTTGCACTACGGGATCTGTAGCGTTATGGTCAAAGACAAATATATAAAACCATAACGCTACAGTTCTGCAGCTAGACCTTGATGCAAGGTCAGTTATGGAAGTTTAAGGTCACTGGAAGAAAAATTTCATAATTCGTGTCCGGTCCATATGTTTCGTAACTACGAATAAACTTGGTAAGTTCTCATTTCACACAAAGATTGCCCATGACCCAAGGGTGTGTCATGACCTTGACCTAAGGTCATTTGGGGTAGTTCAAGGTCACTTGAAGAAAAATTTCATAATTCATGTTTGATACATAATTCTTTCTTATGGAAAAACTTACTTCTGAAAAACCCAGCGGGGGGTATTTTGTCCCGTTTGGACAGTTCTAGTTTTAAAAGAGATATCTTTCTAAATTAAGAGATAATCTCTGTATAGCAAAAGGGCTTGCCATAACTTGGCCATTTTTGACCAAACTTGGTACAAAGCATCCTCATATTAAAGGAAGTTTAAATTGTTAATGTGAAGGACCAAGTCCCTTTCCAAGGGAGATAATCAAAAAAAGACAAAAATAGGATGGGTCATTAAAAAATATTCCTCTCATGAGCAATGTGGCCCATGGGCCTCTCGTTAAAGGCTAGTCCTACAGTTTTGGTCTTATTGCAATCTTGACACATAAAAGAGACTTGATAAAGGATCATTTTTCTTTTTATAATTTTATTGCTTTTGCAATTTAGTTTCAAGTCCCAACTGCTACTTTTCTCAAATCCTTTGTTTTACATGTAAATACAAACCTGTAGAACTACAGTCTAGGCAGAGACTTCTTGTTATGTTCTTCATTAGAAGTGTGGAATCAAAGTGAAACTCATAATGCAAGTTTGATGTTACATATATACTTATAATATTAAGAACCAGGAACAGGCACTTTTCCTTTGTGATGAATTAAATACCTTTATTTAAGTTTTAAAATATTTTAAAGCAGTTGGGAATGAAAACTGCAATGGTAAACGTCAATTCATCATAAACGAGTTTGCTATAAGGGTGTTGAAAAATCACTGTATTTTGAGTTTCAAGAAATTAATTTTTTTTCAAAATGAAGATTTTATTTTTATAGAATGGAGCCTAGACGATCTACACGAGTTCGACAGCGCCCCCGGTGGTTCGCCGACTACGTCGTGGACTTTCCTGTAAGTGATAATTTAAAAGATTTATGTGTAACAAATTTTATTTAAGGGTCCTCCACACCATGTGACTTGTGACGTATATAGAGAAAAAAATACATTTACTTCCGGTTTTATCAAAAATATACATGAACGATTTGTCCTACCACCGTTGGTAAACAATGAACACATGGCATGATCAGGGAGTGACCGATCAAAAGGATGTGCTTTTTAGACGGAGGCTGTATGACAGCCTCCGGGTATAGGGATTGTCTTGCCCATGGAATGTAAACAGGAAGGATTTCCCAAGCACCATCTATCGATGGAATTGTTTTCATTACCTTGAGAATTCTATTTTTAGAGCGACTCTGAGTAACAACGACCGCAAGGATAGGCATAGTCTAAAACAAAGATCGCGTCACATACAAGTATAAACAAACAGTTCTACTTTTTCGTTTTATATTTAATTGTAAAAACTTCCACCAGAATTCGCCTGTATCAAACTAAGTGTGGAGACGCAGATGTACCTGTATTATGTATTGAAGAAAATCCTGCAATGCCGCATGCAAATGTTTTATGTCGCAGGTATAAATATAAGATATTTCAATAATAGTCAGATCAAGCTGATTTCAGTTTTAATGGAATTTTTTGTGCTTGATTGCTGTTTGTAATCTCATTTTCACTCCTTTTCTAAGTTCTTCTTGAAACAAGTTGAATGGGCCAATAAATTGGTTTGCGGCCACATTTTTGACGCTTGCATCAATAGGTTTCATGGAGTTTTTTAATCTGACAAGGATCGATGAATAAACAAATGCATAGTATTTTTATCTGTAGGAATATTAAAAGTCTAGTTTTGAATTCTTTATTTGTAATTATGTATAATTTCAGGAAACACATGAAAATAGATTTACACTTAATTCTACAAGCGGTTTGAGTGTTTGGGGTACCCTCACATTAGATAAGAGAGAAACAAACGGCAACTCTGATACTGAGATCAAAATGCATTTGAAACTTTTGACCCTTGGGTACAACCCAAATCTTTGTTCATAGGATTTACATGATTTATCACATTATATCCTAATTAATAATTAAAAATTATATCTTCTGAAATAAGTTGTCTTATTGTCATATCGTTGATCCTTATTTGCATTTGATACTTGTGTTTTACCTCTTTCACATCTCAAACTTTAATTATTTTTTATATACAAGATTACTTGTATTTCTGATCATTGCATGGTATTCATGTCAACTTTTTTTTAACCTACATCATTGGTAAAGTGATTGTTTTAACAGAGTTACTGAAAGGGGAGGTAAGCAAATACAGGTAAACTTTGGTATCTGGAGATCAGATATGTCAACAACCTGGATATGTCGATGTCCGTTTGCAGTCCCTGCATTATTTACTGAATACATTATTTGCAAAAACTCTGAAATGTCGACCTCGGTAATGTCGACTACCCCCCTTATCTCGACGTATATTCACATGCCAAGAGCAAACTTGACCTGGTATATGTTGACATCGGGGCAATTTTCTGCTCTACTTAACCTAATTGTTTGTCAGCTGGTTGCTCGTCATGCACAGATGACTCCGTGTATCTCGACACACCTTTCAAACCCATCAGCGTTTTTTTTCCTTATATAACTGATACTGATAAACGGCACCTGATTCCCAATGCCAAAAAATTTTAAATTTTTTCCCAATTCTGTGACTAAAAATTCCCAATTCAACTGTGAAGCAAAAGATTAGGATGACATTGTATCTCTTGTTAAATGAAACATTGTACAAGTTGACTAATTGTTTCACTTCCGCTTAAATCGAAAGTAGAGAAAGTCTTAATTTGGTGGGACCAGTGGTTTAGACAGCGTAGTGTCTGAGTGTCATACATTTTGACAAATTGAAATCATGACAATGTGAAAACAAGGGACGTTGATATAAAAACAATTAGTACTTGTTGTTTATTCATAAATATTTACATTTGCAAATGTTTTCCTTTATATATAAACACTACTGAAAGGAATGCGTATCTATAACTGTATAAATACAGGTATGGGGTCAAGAGGTCATAGATGTGCGTTTGGATAATCGTTTGACCTAATTTCTCAGTGACGTCATAAAGGGTCGACGCGCGATCAGTGGATTACAATACTTGCCGTTGGGTTTGAAAAATAATGCATTTCACACGTTAAAAGTCATACTCAGACAAATATATAGTATGTCAATTCGGGCTTTATGGAATTTAATCTCGTGACCAACCCGTATTTATATCCCGATAGATGTTTAAAAATGATACCTTATTTCTTAAAAAAAGCAGTAACTAGAGGTACTGTGAGCAATGAGCTCACTAAATGATACCCCCTGCCTCCCATATGAATATTATAAATGGCAGTGTCCATGTTTTGCTCTGGAAAATCAAAAAATATATGTCAGATCAAAAAGTAAAATAGGAGGTGCACAATGGCAACATGTAAAAAAGATTCTGTGAAAGTTTCATTAAATTTCCTTCAGTGGTATGAGAGGAGTTGCGGATAAGAGATGGGAACCCCAAAGCGTAACAGACGGCAATCTCTACCCAGAGTTATCGTTCCACTAATACCTCTGTCAACGTCTAAAAAGTAGTACGGAAGCGGAGGGACGTGATTTTTTTTTCAAATGTTGTTTAAAATTGCACACAAGAAGATTAACACATTTACATTTCTATATATGTGTTAATGTGCTGCAAGTTGTTTGTCTACAAAAACTAAATCATGTTGATATTTATCGGCAATGCATTTTTAATTTTCCACGTTCATAATATCCTGCCGAGAAATAATCCCTTATAGCATATGGGGAAAAAGCGATATCTGATTCTAATTCTCATTAATAAACTTTTATTAAACATGTTAAAGAAGAATATAGAAGTTTTACATTCATAATTTATGATGCAATAGGTAAAAGTAAGTTTTGCCAAGACAATCTTGGCATTTAGACGTTGACAGAGGTGTTGTAGCGAAGCGAACGATATATCTGGGTAGAGATTGAACAGACGGATGGACAGACGAATGGACGAACATATCGATTACTATCGATATACCCTCCCACTTTTCATGCAGTTGGACCTGCTCCTAAAACTTTAACTGGGATGCCGAGGCTAATACAACAAACAAGGATGCCGAAGCTAGGGGTAATTGGCCAACTTAGTCGAGGTGAGCTAAATATTATCAAATTCATGGGGTTTTTTGGGGGGGAAAGATTTACCAATCATATAAGGTCACGTACATAAACATACTACTTAACTCAGTTGAATTTAGAGTTCCGTTTATATTTTAAAGGAACTTAAATCTTAGTATGAAAAAAGTGTATTAGTGCTGGGGATCTTTCAATATTTCTTATACCTGAAATGAAGTAATTCCTAAAATAAGCTAAATGCATATTTAAATCATATACTGTGCATTCACAAATTTTGGTGGGGGTTAATTTTTGTTGTTTTCAAGGTATGAACAGACAATGTCTACCAATATATATATGCAAGATGTCAACAATTTTTCAAACACGAAATCAAATCCCCATGAACGAAGATTTTCCTCAAAGCACGAAAATTTGATCCCTATAAAATGTGATATATTTTACAGTATCCTCCCAATATTCTTTTGAAATTTGATGAAAAACAAAGAATTTTATAATCAGGGCTCGACATTAGCGCTTGTATGCTTGTCAGGTACCAATGAAAAAAAATTACAAACAAGTGAATATTGCTGGGCTTTTGTCCGATTGGACAGTCAAGTGATTTTTCTATGTAAAGAAGTCTTCAAATAATAATAATCATAAAATAAAAAACAACTATTGAAAAGTTTATCAAGTAAAAACGGAAGCAGTTAACATAAACCTGAATTTCGATCCCGAAATCAATCGCTATGCAAGTTCACCCTTGATCGGGATCGATGTTCATTAATTGTAGCCATAATATTGCATGGCATTGATCTTACGACGTTTGCGAGTTTGGAATATATTTGATTGATATTACAGATTCACTTGCGAACATTTAGGCTGTTAAATGTCAGGATAGAAAGTCTAGATAAAATTTTGTTTTATATGTGTTTGTCTTATTTATCAATAACAACAGTAATAAATCAAGCACATTTAATTTTTTAATTATTTTTAAGTTGACATACCAAGACATTCATTGAGAAATTTTCGGACAAGTGAAGTTGAAGTTCGGACAAGTAAATATCTTGGTCACTTGTCCGAATGGACAAGTAGGAAAAAAAGTTAATGTTGAGCCCTGATAATCCAGTAGAAATTCAAGGAAAGAGGTGGGATACAGTCCCTGAAACGTTCTACTTTCCCATTTTTCCGTTCACTCACCGTTCGTTCAGCATTCGTTCACCGTTCGTTCAGCATGCGTTCTCCGTTCGCTCTCCGTTCACAGTATTGCGTTAACGGTTCACCGTGCGCTCGTGTTCACAGTTTGCTCTTCGTTCCGCTTACTTTGCATTTACCGTTCACTTTAATCGATCAGTCTTCATTGTCATTCGGAACTCCGAAGTGAAAGGGCTTATCTCTTTGATGGTAAGCTAGGCAACGGATCCCACCTCTTGAACTTTCAGGAGTCAGCTTTTCTTCTTAAATTGATCATTGATCATTCTGTATTTTGATACAGATACTGAATACTTCCGTTTAGTAATATTATGAACTACTACTTCTACGGGAAGACTGGCGAGTAAACAAGCTAGATTATCAAGCTTTATGAAATGTACTTTATTGACTTTTCATACAAGTAAATGTTCGAATAAAGTAAATGGTATATGAGAATCATTTAAAAGAAGTCTTGCACAATATGACTAGATAAGGACATATAATGTGTATTTGCCATATACTCTTCATGCAATATTGTTCTCAAATAAAACGTGAAAAGGAAAGTTGTCTAATCAATCAATACTACCCAGATGAAAAAAAGGGGGAAACAAAATACTATAACAAACTACTTACAAAACACTGTGTTTTGAAAGTATTCTGATAGTATAGCAAATCACATGCAAATGAGCTAACAAAACACTATAACAAATTACTTTGAAAACACTCTAACAAACTACTTATGAAACACTCTAACAAACAGCTACTTACAAAACACTGTGTTTTGAAAGTATTCTGATAGTATAGCAAATCACATGCAAATGAGGCTAACAAAACACTCTAACAAACTACTAACAAATCATAAATAACAAATCATCAATAAACCACTAAATTTGAATTTTAAAATTATAATCCACATGCAAGTCTTTGAAAACATCTAAACACAACCTAAACACAATCTCATTTTGATACATTATAAACACTTCTTGTTTCACAGTATTTTGAATTCAAGGATTGACTTTTCCAATCACATACATTTTCACAGAATTTTCAAATATTATAATTAATTCATATCACTTAATCCAAAGCTTAAAACTGATCTAAGCTAGGTAGTTTATGGATTAAAGGACAATCTTAAAATAAATCAAAACCCAATAAAAACAGGCCATATATACATATCCACATTCACAGATTGAAGGTTATACTGTACTCCAGTAAAAAAGAATTATAACTTTATGACATGCAATTATAAATACCTCTTTTTTATCCAGATTCATCCTGATTTTGCTTTTTCCAATCAGGGATCAATAATATTATCTAAAACTTTGCATGTCCCTTCACCAATCTCTTTGTTTCTCTCTGACCTATAGTGCTGGTCAGCCAGGTTTGAGAATTGGCGCAAATACTAGTCTAGGTGGCAGAGGATAGTTTCGAATAAAGTACCGGTCAAAAAATAGAAGAAATAGAGAAACCTGAGGTTTGAATGCATATTATAGGTAATTTTATAGCTAGAATATTTTATGGGTGCATTTGGAGGGAATTGGTGGCCTTGTATATTTTATTGAAATAGGACACTTTAGTGTCACTACTACTGTATATGGGATATGGACTAGAAATACGAAACTAAGCTCAAAACTCGCTCTACCGGTATTTCACCAGAAAAGCGGGGTGGGTTCACAGGATGAATTGTAGCTTGAAAACGAGGTGGTTGAGCCATTATCTCTTGCTGTTCATTGGTATGTACAAATGTTATTCTGCAATTTGTGTGGTAGCTTAGGTCAGGCGCACGGGCCTGGAAGCAGATGCGGCTGCGGCGAAATAGTGAAAATAGGCTTGATTCACATGAAATTTTGAGATTGTCCCTGCGCCATCTTTAGGGCTCATTGTGTAAGTTGTACATGTTTTATTCCTAAAAGCTTCAAATTTCTCAAGGGACTACATCATACTATTATTACATGTAGAGGGAATTTAAAATTTTTCAATGCACATTTTTAAAGCAGCTCAATATTAAGTAAACCGTCAGTCAAACGTTTTGATTGCAAAAAAAACTATCCTCTGCCACCTTCAAGAATGCATCAATTTTTAGAAATGTGAATTTTAGTCTGATTTTTATACAAAAGGGTTTATTTATGTAAGTCAATTTAAAAAAATACTTTGTTTCTGTTATTTAAAATCTGTACAGTTAGGTATATTCACTAAAAAGCAAGGGGGGTTACTCTTTTCCAGCATACATTTTTAAAGACTTTGAACCATCAGCATAATAAATCATTTCAGATTCAGGCATTTTTTACCAGAGAATAAATTAATTGTTTGAATTTGATACTTTGGGTATTGTCGCATAATTAAAATCATGTCTTGCTTTAATTAATTAAATCTAATTAAAATTTAAGTGTATTAATTAGTGCGATATCACTGAAATTACATATATTTGCCATTTTTTCAACCTAATTTACTAAATATAATTATTTTGAAAATAAAAATCAGTCAGCATACCTAAATGTCACTAAATCTAACCATATATAGTACAAAAAAACTTTTTTTGCTTTATTTTTCCAAATTTAACCTATTCTGTTATTGATATTTTCATGAAATATGCCCCCCCCCCTTTTCAATTTTTAAATTTATCTATATTTAAATGTGACAGAATCTAAATTTTTCAATGGTTTGCTATAAAATGACTATTTTTCTTTGAATAATAACAAAACAAAGAGTTTATATTGCATATTTAATGAAGTAATATCAATAAAATGTGCATTTTCATGTAATTATTGAATTCTGCTAGGCCCATATAATCTGCCCACAATTGCCCAGGATGGACAGAATAATCACTTTTAGTATTCAGGAGAATGAAATGTATGTATTTGATTACTCATAACTGTTAAAAGTGAATATCAGACACTTAGAAAGAATTCAGCTAGGACAAACACATTTTTACAGTGCATTTTCATTACACTGAAGAAATGGCTGCAGGGGTAGGGTGTTGAACAGCCATTTCCTGGACACTTTTTCTTTAGCATATGATGCAAGAGGGTTTTTTGCATATCATGATAAATATCTTGAAAGTTGAAAGGGGTTTTAACTTTGCAAAGAAGTTATAGGTATATAAATCCAAGTGAAAATGAGATAAAATGGAATTTCATAGAACATGAAAAATAGGGGAGTATGTGATACATGTGAGTACATTTCACCAAAATGTGCCCTTTATATTTGACTTTTTACATATAAATGTATTTGAAATAGATTAAAATTACCATTTAACACTTTTTTGCTGGTATATTTATCATCTGGAGTTGTAAGAATTGCATTTGTTTTATGTGTAAGAAACAATATGGGGTTAAGGTGGTTGACCGAGAATTGGTGAGGTCTCTTATTTGGCCATAACTTTTTTATTTTTCAATGAATCAAGACATATTTGGTATATTTTTACTCAGAATTGCATGTTCTTTTTGAATTGAGCAAGGTTTATTACTTGCAAGACAAACTTTGAAAGTTAAAGGTGGCAGAGGATAGTTTCGAATAAAGTACCGGTCAAAAAATAGAAAAAATAGAGAAACCTGAGGTTTGAATGCATATTATAGGTAATTTTATAGCTAGAATATTTTATGGGTGCATTTGGAGGGAATTGGTGGCCTTGTATATTTTATTGAAATATGACACTTTAGTGTCACTACTACTGTATATGGGATATGGACTAGAAATACGAAACTAAGCTCAAAACTCGCTCTACCGGTATTTCACCAGAAAAGCGGGGTGGGTTCACAGGATGAATTGTAGCTTGAAAACGAGGTGGTTGAGCCATTATCTCTTGCTGTTCATTGGTATGTACAAATGTTATTCTGCAATTTGTGTGGTAGCTTAGGTCAGGCGCACGGGCCTGGAAGCAGATGCGGCTGCGGCGAAATAGTGAAAATAGGCTTGATTCACATGAAATTTTGAGATTGTCCCTGCGCCATCTTTAGGGCTCATTGTGTAAGTTGTACATGTTTTATTCCTAAAACCTTCAAATTTCTCAAGGGACTACATCATACTATTATTACATGTAGAGGGAATTTAAAATTTTTCAATGCACATTTTTAAAGCAGCTCAATATTAAGTAAACCGTCAGTCAAACGTTTTGATTGCAAAAAAAACTATCCTCTGCCACCCTAACACAGAATGTAAATAGATAAGTTGTTCTTGGAAGCTTTTACTACTCTTAGATAATTCAACCCTAAACATGTCTGTTAATCAATTAAATGAAATGCTAACAAAATATTACTTGGATGCACACAAGTGTAACGAAATACTTTCAAAATGCAATTTCATTCTGCAGAGTGTAAAGAAACATCAATAACATTGTAATGAAAGATTAACAAAATACCATGCCATCCCAATCCTATAAAGTGAAAAATTGCATTGATGTTTCGTTAAATGCAACACTTTCAAAACGTACAAACAAAATACAAAAGTATGTTTTGGTAGGGTTTTGAAGATATTTTAAAAGTATTTTGTTAGATTTCTTTTTCATTTGGGTAGTATTTAAAAATTCAAATGTACACTAAAAATCAGTGTAACGTAAGAAGTTATCAGTGTCGCTTTCTTCAATATGTCGGATAAACAATATACACTGATTTCTTTTCTATCAATGTGCCTCTAAACACCTGTATTTTAATTTAATTCTTCTCAAACGCTCAAAATAATAATCAACAAATTGGACAAATTCAAATTTAAAAAGTATTTTCACAGCAAATAATACGTTCCCTTAGGGAATTGATCAAATTTTCAAAACTTATAAATAAGCATTAAGTATATATTTTAAATTTTTGCTAATTGCCAAGATTTTTCTAACCTCATTCTTCTGTGAATAATAATATCGGTTGACTTTTAGAAGAGGATCACAATGCTGATTAAAATTAATATATATTTCTCCATTTTTTTTTTCAAAATTAATTTTACTACTTTAAGTGCCCCATTGTTTTTTTTCAAAACTAAAAGTAAGTGATCCCTTGTAATCGTTTGTAATAATTAAATTATCAAAGACGGAGTAGAGAATTTACCCCTGGGAGCAGAGCTTTTATAATCTAGCTGTTTATTAGAGAGAAGAAAAGAGAAGAAAAACAAATGTTTCATTGTGGAGGTAATCCTTGTTTCCATAAATACGTTACAAAAAGTGTAAAACTTACAGATGCATTCGGTGTTTTTATAAAAGCGTTTTTCAGTTACTAGTATTACTTAACTTAATAAATGGTGTTTCTTAATACTTTTGGCAAGGAAAATCAAACTCGATCGAGAGATTTGCTGATGTTTTTGCAGTCTGTAATAAATTAACCTTCAACCTGCTGTATAATTAACCGTATCGTTCAACTTTCAAAAATAAACTAACAGTTGCTATAAATCGCGATCGCACGATGTACATGTAATAAGGACCTAATTCTCAGTTCTTTGAAGTAAGTGTTCTAAGTATTGTCAATTCTTTGGTAAATACTAATAAGAATTCGATATAATAGTTATAATAGCCATTCTTCATGCACAGCATATTGTCAATCTCTAACCAGGGGGCATATTACGGCAACAGTATACAAATCATGGGAAGCGCTTTGCTGAAGTTACCGTTGTCGATAGGTAGCGCCTTGTGGAAGTTTCCGGTTTTGGTTGCAGAAGGATAAGGTTACGTGCGATAAAGCGATGTCGATAGGTATAGCGCCTTATGGAAGTTTCCGGTTTTTTGAAGCCCATGCCATAAAGCGGTTAGCTAGCTAACCGCTTAAAAACAGTACTTGTGATCATACACAATTTTTTGTGGGTTCATATTGTCTTAATTTTAACTTTTTGAAAATAAGGTTAATATTAATTTACAAATACTAAGTACATGTAATAGATTATTTTCAAATTAAGGATCGTGTGCATTGAAATAGAAGTAGAAACAAACCCAAATTGTATGAGACAATAGACCATGTACATGTATGTAAGAAGTCCATGCATGGTTATTTACTTATTATCTTTTCAACTTAATGCATGCTGTCTTTTTTTACTAAGTACCGTATAAGTGGAAATTTTAGCGAGACGCAAATTTAGCGATTTGTCCTTAAAACTAGTAATTTATTTTTAGCGAGATGTTATTTTAGCGATTTTAAAATGCACATTAAAGAAGCTATTACAAATAAAATGCAATTAATTTTTAGCGATATTCAATTTTAGCGATCTCGGCACCCTCGCTAATAATGCCAAAATTAAATCCTCGCTAAAATTTCTACTTATACGGTATGTAATAAACATATTAATACATAATTATATACTCTTTTCCACATCACATCCTGTATCAGCCCGCTGGCTGATATTGGTGTCTCGGGCTGATACAGGATGTGATATGGAAAAGAGTATGTATTTCTCCTAACCCTTTATAGTCGTCTCTACAAGTGATAAACTCGCTTGATTAAAATTATTTGTTAGATTACTGAAAATTCACTTCCAGCGAGTTTATTGCCTGTAGAGCCAACTATAAAGGGTTGGGAGATGCATGGATAAAATATACAGATAATTAGTTAAATAATGTGTCTAGAATTAGGGGTTGAAAGGTAGTTGATTGAACAATGCTAGAAAGTGGAGAAATTCCCCCCAAAAGAGCGCAAAAAATATTGCGCCGTAAATTGCACCTTTTTTGCACTACGGGATCTGTAGCGTTATGGTCAAAGACAAATATATAAAACCATAACGCTACAGATCTGCAGCTAGACCTTGATGCAAGGTCAGTTATGGAAGTTTAAGGTCACTGGAAGAAAAATTTCATAATTCTTGTCCGGTCCATATGTTTCTTAACTACGAATAAACTTGGTAAGTTCTCATTTCACACAAAGATTGCCCATGACCCAAGGGTGTGTCATGACCTTGACCTAAGGTCATTTGGGGTGGTTCAAGGTCACTTGAAGAAAAATTTCATAATTCATGTTTGATACATAATTCTTTCTTATGGAAAAACTTACTTCTGAAAAACCCAGCAGGGGGTATTTTGTCCCGTTTGGACAGTTCTAGTTTTAAAAGAGATATCTCTCTAAATTAAGAGATAATCTCTGTATAGCAAAAGGGCTTGCCATAACTTGGCCATTTTTAACCAAACTTGGTACAAAGCATCCTCATATTAAAGGAAGTTTAAATTGTTAATGTGAAGGACCAAGTCCCTTTCAAAGGGAGATAATCAAAAAAAGACAAAAATAGGATGGGGTCATTAAAAAATATTCCTCTCATGAGCAATGTGGCCCATGGGCCTCTCGTTAAAGGCTAGTCCTACAGTTTTGGTCTTATTGCAATCTTTCCACATAAAAGAGACTTGATAAAGGATCATTTTTCTTTTTATAATTTTATTGCTTTTGCAAAGTTTCAAGTCCCAACTGCTACTTTTCTCTTCCTTTGTTTTACATGTAAATACAAACCTGTAGAACTACAGTCTAGGCAGAGACTTCTTGTTATATGTTCTTCATTAGAAGTGTGGAATCAAAGTGAAACTCATAATGCAAGTTTGATGTTACATATACTTATAATATTAAGAACCAGGAACAGGCACTTTTCCTTTGTGATGAATTAAATACCTTTATTTAAGTTTTAAAATATTTTAAAGCAGTTGGGAATGAAAACTGCAATGGTAATTAAACGTCAATTCATCATAAACCAGTTTGCTATAAGGGTGTTGAAAAATCACTTTATTTTGAGTTTCAAGAAATTAATTTTTTTTCAAAATGAAGATTTTATTTTTATAGAATGGAGCCTAGACGATCTACACGAGTTCGACAGCGTCCCCGGTGGTTTGCCGACTACGTCGTGGACTTTCCTGTAAGTGATAATTTAAAAGATTTATGTGTAACAAATTTTATTTAAGGGTCCTCCACACCATGTGACTTGTGATGTATATAGAGAAAAAATACATTTACTTCCGGTTTTATCAAAAATATACATGAACGATTTGTCCTCCCAAGTGAAAAAAATCCTCAAACAAATCACTCTAAGAAATCACTAATGAATCAGTGATTTGAAGATGATTTGTAAGTGATGCAAATTCCCATGCAAATGAGCTAACAAATCACTCCTAACAAATTGTAAGCAAATCACCCTGAAATCACAATGAAATCACTGAGAGTAAATCGTGTAGAAATCACTTCTGTTGAACAAATCGCAACCAAATCACTCCAAATAAATTGCAAACAAATCATTTCAAATAAATTGTAAACAAATCACTTCAGTTTAACAAATCACTTTCAAATCACTCCAGGTGGTTACACACTTGTGTGTAGGATGCTCATGTAACCATCCCTCAAATATTTGAAACACACATGCATGCATTCCGGTATTTGTTGTATATGAACAAAAAACTTTTG
>PRKT01000003.1:3099827-3109914 GCA_003671525.1 Saccostrea glomerata | reverse complement strand
ATTTTTTCAGAAACATCAAGTCATATATTGTATTAGCTATTAATAATTGTGAAATCACTACTATTAATTTTTTGTTTTACATGTACAGAAAATTACGTCCATTTTAAGAAACGTCAAGTCGATATGCTTTTCAGATTCTATAAATAGTAACTCAAGTCTATATGCTGTTATATACTTAATCATGTGACCAAGTTTAAGCCAATCAGAGGGCTTGGAATATATGATTAAAATAATATATATATATATATATAGATCTTTTTTTAATATCATGTGTGAAGTAATTCAATAACTTTCCCACTGATACTTTTCAAAGGTACTCTCAATATAAAATCAAAGTTGTTCGGCGTTCATGCAAATTATCACGCGAGTAACTTGATTGGTCACATCATGAAGCCAAAAAATTAAGACAGTTATTCCTTAAATAATTACATAAATGGATTAGGCAGCAGACATAACCTATATAAGCCCTCTCCACTTAAGATGATGTATGTGTAATAAATTTCATTTGCTGTGGGTTTTACATATATTAGCACAATGAATCATTTTATTTAAATTTTAATTTAATTGGTAAAGAACCTGGTTCACTTGTCGCAAAATTCGGCCCTGTGTCAAAATTAATAATATTCCTCTAAGTTCTTCTAAAGAGTGTATATTTTTATGAAATTATCAATATATACCTGTACAGAGCTTTATTTATGTTTTATATAGCTGTAAAGGTAGCATTGTTTATGTTAACGTTGTGATATTTTGACGTTGATTTATGCGCCGTCATGAACAAGCATGGGTATAATATTTCAAAATCTTTCCAGCTAACAAGCCTAACATGCATTTTCCATTATGTAGGTTCAATAAATTTCTCTCACAAACGCAAAATGCAATTTATTGAACTACATGTGTTAGTATACCATACTTACTTATTTATTTTTCATTATTAATGGCAAATATTTGAATCAATTCGTTTTTTGAAATCTGTTTTAAAATCATATTTATTAGAGAAAATAGTTGTTTATTGGTGGGTTTTCATATGTTAGTGGACTGATGCCATGAGATTCATGCCGCTTAAATTATTTAAAAGAACTTGAAACAAAAAGGTACAGGAAGTGTTGAGAAAAAATCACCATCATACTTTAAACAGTTTACTATTTCATCGTTAGTTTGATGACCCTACTCAGTTTTTCGCCTTTTTTGATGACGTCATTGCTTCTCTATCTTTCGTCCTTCTAGCTGCTCATTGCACTTTTTAAAAGATATATCGTCGTGTTATTAAATACTGATTGAAACCAATTTCGCTTCTATGACTTAATTTATAATGAACAGTTGACTTAACAAAATTACGCCTAAGGAGAAAGATCCTCATTCAATTTTGTCGATCGGTGAATTACAATTTCTTATGTTGCGAGTAAAACTTTTCAACGTAACTGACTTTGAAGTTGGGACATCCGGACTGCGAATCAGCTCAAAATTATCTCTCCTCTACCTTAATCATTTGTTCTCCCGAGAAAAAAAGAGTTATCTGGACTTATTTTGTCTATCTCTATTCGGCGGCCAATTCTACATTTATGTGATTATATAACACGAAGCACCACCATCCAATTTCCAGAGTTCTTTTTTTATTTGAATTTAAGATTATTTAACTCTCTGCCAATTAGTTTTCGGTCAGATCTCAAAGAACTGAGATATTGTGAATTTTACGACACATCAGTAAATGAAATTGATTATTAGATGACAAATGCTCTCATTTAAAAATGTGTTTCCCCTGCTATTATAAAATTAAATCGTTATTTGAGATGTATTGCTTGGTTAAACCAATGCTTAATTATTGAAACATTTTTATAAGATTTATTCAAAGATATTTATAAGCGTGTCTTATAGTTAAGAGGTGGGAAGAAAAGAATGATGTTGTTTTATAGGTTTAAGAATTTGTTCCTGTACAAACCTGTACGAAAATAGTATCACATATTTGATGTTTTACTGAGTGGACATAAAAATTGATGTTGGACCGCTGAGTGAGATGTTGGACCTGTCGATGAAATGTTAGACCGCTTAAGTCACATTATGGGCGGACCTTAATCTTATTTGCTTTCGTTGGTGATAAACAGTGATGGATATGAAGTTTATATCACGGAACGCAGTACAAGATACATGCATGTAAAAAAAACAATTAAAGGTATTTAAAAAAAAAAACAAAAAAAAACATTTTTTGACCGTGTCCTCGGGCAAAATGAGTTTTGTCGACCCTCGACCTAAGTTTGGTTCGAAGGTCGACAGAATGCATGTTGCTCTCGAACTCGGTCAATAAATGTATAATATTTCTCGTACATGTATACAGTAATTTATCGTTTCGATTCAGCGCATAAGTTTTAAAGACGGTCGTAAATGTAATAACCAAACTTTGTAAACGACTAAAAGGATTATGATTTAAGTTGTTATAGAAAATTATTTAGTGTGCATGTAACTGAAGAACTGTGCTCGCTGGTCTAAAAAAAATGTAATGGACCACGGTCACCATAAAACTACATGGTCAGTTCTGTAGTTAGTGTGCATGTCGGTGTGGCTCGCCGGCTTTTGGCTTTCTTATTTTATTTTTAAAAACAATATTCCAACAGAGAATTCGAAGTAAGTTCATGTTATCATAAAACAAAATTGTAGAGCTATTGTTCTGTTACATGCAGATATATAACCAGAATCTACGTGATACTCGTATTGAACAGACCGAATTTAACCTTTACATTTCACAATGTCAAGGTTTTATGTTATTCGTCTTCACAACGTTGTATACGAGAGGTGCAATTTGTCTAGATATATCGGTTGGTACATAGATGAGCTAAATACGAACTTGTACTTATTTTCACCCCCGTAGTAAACAAGCTTGGAGCGAAAGGTACACTGTACATGCACCACAAGGTTTATTCATTATTAAAAAGCATGCCGATTCTCGGAAAAGTGAACAGGTTTTTTATTTAATCTTGTACAGTGTGACACAGCAACTTCCATGGAGCAGATTAAAAACATAAAAACAAAACAAACCTTTATACCTCTTTCCTTCCTATATCTTATCTACACTGTACTCCACAAAGTATTCTTGAACGTTGCATTACCCCCCCCCCCCCCCCCCCCCCCCCCCCCCCCTCCCTCCACATGTCATCATTTTTGGTAGTTTGCTATACATCAGTTTTGCTTTTGAAAATACAATCAAAAGAATGGAACAGGGTGCAGCCCTCTTGAAGGACAGATCACTCTAAAATTTATTTTTAAGAGGGGGCGGTCTTACCAGATAATAAAATTGAAATATCAGGGGCGTAGCAACAGTGGGGAGCAGGGGGCCTGGCCCCCACTTTTTTCCCAACCTTACTTATACATGTACTTAAGGAAATGTTAATTGAAAGCCTGGTTGCCCCCCCCCCCCCTTTTAGTGATGTACCGAAAATGTAGTTTTAGAATTGGTACTGAAAGTAGTTGACAGAGAAAAACCGAGAAAAAGTTTAGCAAACCCTCCCCCCTCCCACCCTTGATTTTTCAGGTAAGTAAAAAAAAAATTCTCCGCCCCCCTTTCAAAAACGATGCTATGCGCTTGAAGGGGTAGGAGCCACAATAGGTATAACAAGAGGGGAAATGCGAAATAGGAGTTTAGACTTTGGGCAATTTTTTCCATTTTCTTTTTTCTTTCTTTTTTCTTTTTTTTTTGCTTGTCAAATTTTTCAGGTAATAATTTTTTTTTCTTTGGCTGCCCCCCACTTTCAAAAACCATGCTACGCCACTGTATATTTTACATGTTCTATGGTCTATATAATGATATAATTGGTGAGAACAATATCAGGATTTGAAATATTTTAGTCACTTTTTCATAAATACACGTGTATAAGACCGAAGCACTTATAATCATTGATAAGCAAAATATATCTGTACACTCAGCATTTGTTAAGTTCATTGATTATTAACCAAGCGTATATTTTTTTACATAACAAAAAGGTTGTGTGTGAGAGAGAGAGAGAGAGAGAGAGAGAGAGAGAAGTAAAAAGTTAAGGTTGGAAGAGTATAATTATGTTTATGGTTAGAATGGATTAATTGATTGTATGTTGTTTAACGTCCCTCTCGAGAATTTTTCACTCATATAGAGACGCCACCACTTGCCGGTGGAGGGCTACAAATTGTGTCCTATGCTCGGCACTTAGGGCCTTTGAGCAGGGAGGGATCTTTTTCGTACAAGCACCTACTGCGACACGGGGCCTCGGTTTATACGGTCTCATCCGAAGAACCTGTCTCCACGTCCCACAGTGGGATTCGAATCCGACGTAAAGATCAATGCCTTACTTAGCGACTCTATAGAGCATTATGCTCTAACCAATGCAATACGCTGGTTATTGTCAATTTCTTAGCAAATATATATAAAATGCGTGTCTTAATAAGGATTTAAGTTTTGAAGATGCTTTCTTGGAGCATAGACATAAGGCGCTTTAGGTCTATGCTTGGAGCACATGCATACTTTGTGATTCTTGACTATAAAAAAAGTTTCTTTAATTTTTCTATCCTCTGCCCTTTTGTTATTACGGTACAATGTAGGTATATATTTCTTACGCTTCATATTAAATTGCACAATTTAGGCCTATAGATCTACATTAAAATATCAAAAATGTTACACCCCCATTGTGACGTCATTATTTTTTAAAATGACGTACTTGTATTTCTTAATTGTTTTTTAGACAAAGCCATTGCAACTACATGTATAAAATAACATTGACTGATATTCGTAATCATTGATGTGAAGAATTCATCCTATAAAATTACGATTTCTCAGCGATAACTCAGCGATAACTGGCGAGTAATATTACGTCTTATAGCACCATTCTGTCTTATTCATGTGTTTTGATGGTTTTAAAATGAACACATTTTTAAAAAATAAACATAGTCCGCAAAATAACACCATCGTAAATTTTTGCATAAAGAATGCTTTTTAATCAAAATTTCATCTGAGAAAATTTCAAAGTGGTGTTATGATGCGGACCTATTGAAAAATGCTTTTAAGTAGTTGATTTTTAACGATTTTTCCGGAAATACGCATTCCATGCATGTTTTGACCGCCTTAAAATAGTTAAACGGGGACACATTCTTAAGATTTTGGTTTATATTTTAAGCAAGCATATATCCAACATTTATTTCCACTATAAAGTTTTGATTCAGTTGAAACTTAAATCTATGGAAATTCTCGGGGCCAATTATAATAAGAAGTGAATTTTGTTCTTTAACATTTTGCAGATGCAATTTAGACAGAATGGAGCCAATGGTACTAAGGGAGCTTAAGATAAGGTTGATGTTATTTGATCTAATTAAGCCAGACATAAGGTGAGATGTATTGGTTCTTTTGCACGAATTTTTGTTTGCTGTTCTCTCTCCTTCCCTTTCATACTTACATTACTAACAGAACTCACCTTTTTGCCCTTTTCATATTTGATTGTTTGTACCTTTTCCAAATGTGTTATTGTTGCTGTCTTTGTGTGAGAATGATGTATCAAAAGGATCCTTTTCAATATATTGGACTTAACTAATCTTGTGTCAGTTTCTACCATTCTCAAGGGCACTAGGGATAGACGGAAAGCAGCAGATACCACAATGAGGGAACCATTGCCAGGATACAGGGTATCCACTATAACAATGGGCCAACTTAATTTGGCCAAAGTGGTAAGAAATAGACAGCAGATCTTTTTTTTCTTTTTTGCAATTTAGATTCTGATTTTCTGTTGTAACTTTATTAAACACTGGTATTAGAACTTATTTGACTCTTTATGTAAACAGAATTACAGTTTGTCCAAATCCCAATACAAAGAATGCACTCTGACAACACTGTTTGAAAAGAAGAGTCCAGGAAGTTGAGATCGACTGAATTAAGCTAATCACTGAATAGAGGGTAAGATACAAATTATTGATTCCATTTCTTCTGCTAATCTCAACTCTTGTAATCTAAGAAATCTGAAATCTTTGTATAGGATCAACAAAAGTACCAAGAGCTAAAGTAAACTGTGTCTAAACTTTAAGATGCAGGTTAGATAGATGTCAAATTACAGATGACAATACAATGTCAATGAGACCATAACCAGGAGGTGGGGTTTCCACTATATCGACCAGCCAACATTTACCAAAATGGTAAGAAACAAGCTTCACATGGAGGACCACGCAAAGAAAAAAAACATTTGGTGAAGAAGAAAACAATACAATTGAAGAAAAGAGGACCACACAAGGAAGAGGACCACACAAGGAAAAGGACCACACTGTTTAAGAGAAGAGGACCACACAAGGAAGAAGAAGAGGACCAAACAAGGAAGAAGAGGACCACACAAGGAAGAGAGGACCATTGCCAAGATACTGGATATCCACTAGAAAAACAGGCCAAATTGGCCAAAGTGGTAAGAAATAGACAGTGTTTTTGATTTTGCAATTTAGATTTTGTTTTCTGTTTTCGCTTTATTTAAAACTGGTACTAGTACTTGAATGACTTTTGACTTTGTTTACAGAATTGTACAGTTGTCAATCCCAATATAAAGAAGGGGATCAACTTAAGTCAACCACTGAATAAAGGGTACGGTACAAATTACTAATTACATTTCTTCTGCTAATTGTAACTCTTGTAAACTAAGAAATCTGAAATCTTGGTATCTAATCAACAAAAGAATCAAGAGCTTTAAAATTAAACTGTATCTAAACTTTACAATGCAGGTATGGATAGATGCCAAATTACAGGACCAACACATTGACAAGGAGGTCATAACAAGGATACTGGGTTTTTACTTTGTTGATAAGCCAGCATTAACCAAAGTGGTTAAAAAGAAGCTGCATATGGAGGACAACACAAAAAGGAGAGGACCACACAAAGTAAAAAAACACATGGTGAGGAAGAGGACTACACAATGAAAAGGACCACATGTTGAAAATAAGGACTACACAATGATGAAAAAGAGGACCACACACAGAAGAAGAGATCATTGCAAGGATACAGGGTATCCACTGGGAAAACAGGCCAACATTGGCCAAAGTGGTAAGAAATAAACACCAGTTGTTTTGTTTCTTTGCAAGTTAGATTTAGATTTTCTTTTTTCACTTTATTTAAGACTGGAACTAGTACTTTAATGACTCTTGACTCTGTTTTGGTTACAGAATTGTAGATAGCCCAGATCCCAATACAAAGAGCGAATTGAGGGAGTTGGGATCAACTGAAGCCAACCACTGAATAAAGGGTAAGACACAAATTACTGACTCCATTTCTTCTGCTAGTTTTAACTCGTTTAAAAAAAGCTCCCTTTGATCTGAAATTCTATTATCTAATCAAGGAAATTATCAAGAGCTTAAGTAAACTGTGTCTAAACTTTTCAATGCAGGTAAAGAAAGATGCCAAATTACAGACACCAAGCAATGACAAGGAGGCAATTAACAGGAGAGAAGCTTCCATTTTGTCGACCAGCCAAAGAAGAGGGTGACTACACTAGGAAGAAGAGGAGGACCACGCAAAGAAAAGGATACCATTGATAGGATACTTGGTATTCACTATAACAGACCAGCATTGGCCAAAGTGGTAAGAAACAAGCAGTAGGTGTTTTCCAATTTAGATTTTTATTTTCTGTTTTCACTTTATTTAAAACTGGTCCTAGTACTTATGTGACTCTTGATCTGTATGTTAAATAGCCCCAATCCCAATGCAAAGAATGTGCTCCCTCAACACTACTTCTAAAGAAGAATCCAGGGAATTTGGATCAACTGAAGCCAAGCACTGAATTAAGGGTAAGGTACAATTTACTGATTCCAATTCTTCTGCTTATCTCAATTCTTGTAAACTAAAAATCTTAAATCTATCTAATCAACAAAAGTACCAAGAGCATATTAGGTAAACTGTGTCGAAACTTTTCAATGCAGGTATAGATGCCAAATTACAATGACAAGGTGGTCATAACCAGGAGACGGGGTTTCTACTATGTGGACAAGCCAACATTGATCAAAATGGTAAGACACACACTGCATGTGGTGGACCACACAAAGAAGCAAAGGACCACATGGGAAAGAAAAGGAGGACCACACAAGAAAGAAGAAGATTACACAAGAAAGAGGAACCATTGCCAGGTTACTGGGTATCCACAAAACCAACAGGCCAACATTGGCCAAAGTGGTAAGTAATAGAAGTTTTTTCACAATTTAGATTAAGATTTTCTACGCAGTTATGATAAGGCTGTCCGAAGGCTTAAAATGCCTTAAAATATGCATTTTATTTTGAGCTAGATTTTAATTTCATTATGTAATTCTTGTTTGAAATTGCAGTCAACTTGATATAATAGTTTAATCATATATTACAATAAAGCATTTTTGTGATGTCACATGACTGTGTTGATCACGTGACAGAGATTTATGATATTACTAAATGTTACACAAAAATCGCTTCGGCACAAGTGCAAAACAAAACTATTGTGCAAAGTTTGTTATATAGATCAATTCATCGTGATCTGTGGTACATAGAAAGTGCTGGGGGCAGGTTTAATTTTTACTTGATAAGAAAATATTTTACGAGAAATTCAACTTACCAACATTAGAGGGGGTATTTTCCACTCTTTATCGCTATTTATACAAAAATGGATAAACTACATACAATCCCCTAGCAAAATTCAGTTAGAGGACACTTCTCTCTTGTAGATTCACACAGTATATCTTCAATTTGTTTTTGTTTATCACTTGTGCCAGTCCAATATAAACACGATTCTTAATTTCTAACTCTGTCTATGGACTTATAAGGGGAGCGTTTCACACATAATTTTTCTATAATGTTTGAATATGTGCATATCGGAAAAGCAAAAGGAATAGGGATAATTAAATTACAAATGTTCAACTTTATAACAGCACATTGGAGTTTAAAAAACAATCCTAACACTTGAAATAAACAGCAAGGCCCCAAAATAAATCTATGCACAAATTATGACACTTTCCCAGTAATGTCAGCTCAAGTAAGCAGTGACTTGACGTCATATTCTATTATGACGTCATATCTTGGTAGTTCAGAGAAGTTAGTACAGTCTGAACAGTTTGATATTTTACGGACAGCCTTATCCTAGCTGCGTATTTTCACTTCATTTAAGACTGGTACTATTACTTAAATGACTTTAAACTCTATTTTAAATGGAATTTTAGTTAACCCAAATCCCAATACAAAGAATGCATTCTGACAACACTACTTGTGAGAAGAGTCCGGAGGGAGTTGGGATCACCTGAAGCCTACACTGAATAAAGAGTAAGGCACAAATTACCGATACCATTTCTTCTGCTAATCTCAACTCTTGTTAACTAGGCTGTCTTTGATCTTGAATCTTAGTATCTAATCAACAAAAGTACCTTTTAGATGGAGGTATAGATAGATGCAAAATTACAGACGACAACAAATGACAATTTGATCATAATCAGGATACCGGGTTTCCCCTATGTTGACAATCCAACATGGATCAAAATGGTAAAACACAAACTGCAAGTGGAGGACCACGTGTTTAAGAAGAGGACCACAAAGAAGAAGAGGACCACACCAAGAAGAAGAAGACCACACCAGGAAGAGGAGGACCACACCAAGAAGAGGAGGACCACATGAAGAGGAACCATTGCCAGGATACAGGGTATCCACCTAACCAACACTGACCAAAGTGGTAAGAGGCAAGCTGCATTTGTTAAATTGATTGCTATCTTATATCCTTAGTCAATCCAATAAGGACATTCATTAGGCCAACATTTTTAGCTCACCTCAACGAAGTTGGGGGAGCTTATGTAATACCCTCGGCGTCGGCGTCGGTGTCAGCGTTGGCGTCCCAGGTTAAGTTTTTTGGAGCAGTTTTCTTTTTAAGTACTTCTATGTCCTATATTGATTAGACATGCATGGAAGATGGTTCTAGTGTGTTTCATTGTACCAGTCAAAGTTTCAGATGCTGCAATTTCAGCAAAGAAATGACCAGGTTAATGTTTTTGGAGCAGGTTAACATTTTTGGTGCAGTTTTTGGTGTGGGTTTCATTTCCAAGTAACTATAAGCCCTATGTTGACCAAACTTGCATGGATGGTACATCTAAGGATGCATAC
>PRKT01000003.1:3012366-3073134 GCA_003671525.1 Saccostrea glomerata | reverse complement strand
AAAAATATGTGACAGTCATTAAGGTGTGCAATTTATTAGGCCTAAATGAAATCCAGGGGGATACAGTTACTGATATATGTAGCCCAAATCAAAGTGATTGAATTCTAAGGAATATATACTGCAACGAAAGCGAGGGTATCATGTAATAATTAACTTGTGGGCTGCTATTGATTTTCTGGTCACTGGTTGAGATTTGATGGTTCCATTGGTCACAGTTTATTTAATGGTTAGGCCATAATAAAAATATTCCTACATTCTCATCCCCGCCCGCCCTGATTTTATACCCCCGCCTCGATTTTTCTTATTTCTGTTTTTCTTCGTCTTAATTCTGATCGGGATCAGTATTCATCTACCAATCTACTTTCGTTTTAAATCCCGCGAAAGTCGACATGATTTTGACAGCTGAAAAGATGTTAATTGCTGTAATACATGCGTATCTATTTTAAACAAGGGTCATTGGTTGAAAGAGATTGGTGATGATGTGAAGTAAGAGACTTTTATTTGCCAATGGGTATTTTAGATAAAATATCATCGATTGACCAGGTCAATAAAAAATCTGCAAAATTGAAAAAATAAAAAATATAAAATGAAAGCCGCCAGCCCGCCTCAATTTTTAAAAAAAATTCGGATGAGAATCTAGTAATTTATTTATTATGGCCTTAATAACCAATTTTTGGTCACTTAGTTGGTTTACAGAATGACCAACTTTTGGTCACTTAATGTGTTAACGTAATGACCAATTTGGTCCACTTCAAACAATGTTTGTATCAGATTTGTTAGGAATAACACTTGTTAAAAGTTTATATTTGTTAAGACGATCATAGTCTTCTCATAAACACATAAAATGGTACACTGTAACTTGGTTGGTACAACATTATTTGGTTAAGAAAAAGGTGACCAACTGATGACCTCAATCCAGGACATTCCTATGAACTTGGTTCCCTTAATGATTTCGTATACAGTGGACCTTCAGATATATGGATGCCAGATATACGGATGCTTCAGTATCTGGACCACTTTTCATCAGAACAGAATTTTTAAATGTAATTTTTCGCTTGTTTAACTGTTAATTCAGATATCTGGACGCCTCACATTTCCAGACAAACCAACTAGTTACCAATGTGTCTGGATAAATGAGGCTCCACTGTATATAGACTTGGTACCATGCACATACCACTGTCTTATAATTGAAGTATAAGGAGTCGCTCCCCAAAGTGACTCAGGTCACTTTATTCTTAACAGGATAGGCTGAGTGCTCAGAGTTGCTCCCTAACAGCCAACTGAAGTCAGAATCAAAAACAGATGGTTTATATAGACAAAAGTTGTTATTGATGACATGAGACAATCTAGCTGATACCTATTACATCACAATCAATACCATCAATAAAGTTAGCTGGTTTTAACCATCAAAATTACCTACTAAATTAATGATGTTGTACCCATATAAAAAAAAATAATTACAAAATACACCACTTTGTCATTATTAAATTATATAAGTTAAATTAATAAAGTCAAAATAAATCAATGAGTTCATTTCTTTCCTTAATTGTTTATTGACAAATATATACGTAGTTTATACACATCGGGTTCAATGTCCACTTTTTCCGAACTTGTAGACAAGAATTGGTTAACCCGAATTTTAAAGGTACACTTCGTGAAACGTAACAATATATACAATTGAAATTCATCACAGCTCAATGCTGCCAAGAACACCTGTATCGAGCAACACAGAGCGAGTTATTCTTGTCCTCAGAGAAAGTGTGCACTTCGATATCTAAAACATTGATATCTCGCATACCATGGACATGATGGATATGTTGAAGTGATTTGGAAGTCTCAACCACTTATTCCGAGATTATTTTAACTTGGAAATCTCGAATACACAGATATCTTGAATTTTTTTTCCTTGGTCTTGCTGGGTTCAAGATAAAGAATTTTGACTGTATTTACTGTAGAAATCAGCAACAACCTATAATTACTTCCCAGTGTCATTGTTACTTGTAACATTTTATGATCATGCATTTCAAGTTTCATGATGATATCACAACTAATAAGAAAATTATGTAAAAATAAAGAAAGTCTTAAGAATATAAGTATACACCGGCGCACGAAAGCAAACGTAAACGTCTCTTATAACGTCATGATCTCTATCTGCTTTACTCGCGTCCAATAACATTAAATATTTCCTTTTAAAGTGATAGTCCACTCTTCACTAAGGGACTCATTTAAATTCACTATTGTCCGTTTGTTTTATGTATTTTTTAAAGCAAATTCAAATTTCAGTCGAATTTTAGTCGAAAGATCGCCTTATATTGTAGGCAGGAGAGAATACACATTGTTTAACGTCGTACGCGTCCAGATTGTTCCCAATTGTCTGCGCTTAACAAATAGTACTCTACTTCTTATATGCTGTAACTATTTTCGGTAGATAGAAAAACTCTCATTGAATATTGTTCCATTAAAAAAAAACTTTTTTTCTATTAAAATCTGGTGTGTAATGTCACTTCTTTACTCTTTTCCCGTCTATGATGTAAATAAAGCATATTCAACACAATTTATTACATCTCCGTGCACCGGTTACGCGTTTGACAACGTCGTTTTCATCAAACTCAATTCCAACGATACTATGAAAATCAAGACACCAATCGTTTGTTTTTAAAGCCATTCATATGAAATTTGGATATATTATTAAGATTTTGATTCCGATTTCAGTGATGTAAATTTTAGTTCAATGTATTACACAGTACTAAAGAAATAAAAGGAAATGTAATAGTTATATATGCGAAAATTATTCTGAATTTTGTTCGTGCGCTGACAGGCCTTATAGGCCTTCATATAAATCGTCCTAAAATTGTCAATATGAAAGATATATATTTAAACATGTTAAAAATTCACAGTATTAAAGCACATTGAATATATTATGTCTATGCAAAATTTGGTTAGCATTGTTTGCGTATTTAAAAATTATAAACATTGTCTACGACTTTTTGGGACAACCCTCGTATAATAGTGTTGCATTATGCATGAACTATGCCTAAATAGTAGGCAGGGTTTGACACATGGTGCACGAGCCGGAGGCGAGTGCACTATGTGTCAAACCCTGCCTACTATTTAGGAATAGCACATACATAATGCAAGACTATTGTTATTATTATGCTGACTGTTGTTATTATTTATGCCGCAATCCATTTGACTTTTTCCTGAAAATGTAGGTGCTAACACAGTCTTCACAAAAATTCACTGGTCCGAAGACCGAGGCCAGTGAATTTTGATGTCGGGTCAGTGAAAATCAAAATTCAAGAAGTCTGAAGGGCTTGTTGATTTCAAAAATCATACACAGTCAATATATATTTTAACCGACTTACTTGCTTAAATTTCATTAAAATATAAAATGAAAAGAACAAACACGTGTTGTTGAATTGTATTATTATAACCTGGATGTATTACGTAACAACAGGAACTAGCTAGTAACTATTAACTAGTACGTAAAATGTGCGAATTTCCAACGAGCAACTTACCAAAACATGACAAAGGACGAAAAATGGCTGCATTTCAAAAGTTGAAGTGCGTAAACGTATTAATTTACAGTTATAAAAATGTATTTATTTTATTTTTTCATTAAGGGGCCAGTAAAAATATTGGTGGGCCAATTCACTGGTCCGACTGGCCAGTTAGTTTGAAAAGTTTTCGTGAAGACTGCTAACACATGCAGCGCACTTGCAAGAACTCATTCATGCTAAATCTTTATGCTAAAATTGGTTGCATGCTTAGTTATTTTGGTTACTAGTATTTCTCTAAAGAAGTCGAGATTTTCTGTCCCAAAGTAACTCATCTTTATTTTCTGTTTTGTTAGTAAGCCTTATTTGTTTGCAGACGTCAATTCTCATTGATAATTTTCTTTTACATCCTTCAATCAAGCGTCATATAAAAAAAGCGTTTTAATGACCCTACGAAATCAGTTCATCTAACGATCTGTATGTAATTAGTTTGAAACTTTGTTGCATAAATTAATCTAAGGTTCCTTAGAAAAATATAACTGTTTTCAAATAATATTTGTCTAATTTTTCCTTCTTGTAATGTGTCAATTGTATAAATTAAGTTTAGATATTTAATAAAATACCACCAATCAGTGATAGTTTCTGTGGCGTAATCGATAAGGCATCGGACTGAAAATCTCATGGTTGTGAGTTCGATCGCGGTTGTGTGCAATGAAGAATTTTATTCAGTAAATAAAGCCGTGCACTTTTTCGGCAAAGTATGTTTACGCTATATAAATTCTTAGACCACTATGCGAGAATAGTAGGGTAAGGGTTATATAGTGACAAACTGACAGGAAGCATAATAATAAGGAACATATACTTTACGAAACTAACAATGCAAATGGCGGTCAAGGTTATCTGTATGCAGATAAACATGAAAGAAATCAATCACTGCACTGTGCATTATGCAATGCAACTTGACTGTTTTATTTAAGTTTATCGTGAAAAATATTTGTGTTTTATGAATTTACGATTTTTAATCATACAGAGTATATAGTAAATTGCAATATCGGTAATACTGTCTGTATCTAATTTCTGAACTGCAGCGAAGTCAAGTTAGTTTTCTGCGTCGTAGACTATGTACACCAAACGCCCAAGTTGTGATAGCAATTACCTTGCCACAGATACCCAACAACCAACATGAGCTAATAATTAAGATTCCCCCGATTTGAAGTTGTTAATTAATAGCCACTGGCAAGAATGTGTGAATTAAGTCATGACGCAAGGTGTGTTCAGTCAGGGCTCTAGGTTCTCTAAATCTGGGGCCGATATTCGGCCCCGTTCCAAATGCAAAAAAGGTACCTTTTTCCCAAAAGAAAGGTGTAAATTTCCCAATTTCCATAGCAAAATATTACAGTAAAACTCGGTTATAACGAAGTCACTGGGACTTATGAAATCACTTCGCCATATCCGTAATTCGTTACAACCGTATAAGAAATTCATTAAATTTATATAACTGGGGATCCAAAATGACTTCGCGATATCCGTAAATTCGCTATATCCGTGTTCGTACTAAACTAGTTTTACTGTAATAAAAAAAGTCCATGAAACTTAATTGCATAAAAACCCTAGTAAACAAAACACACTTGCAAATGAAAGTGAATCAAACAAGTTTTATGTACGATTCTTAATTAGTTCGCACTAATGCATTCGTAAACTGGTTTAGGGAACCAGGTTATTGTTTTTATAAAAAATGTGTAACTATAAGTGCAGAGTATCTTGTCATAAAAATCTACAAAAACATCATTTTGGTTTCAAAAATAGACATTTCATTTAAACATTAGTAAGCTACACCTAGAAACATACCCACGCTTGGGCATGTTCAGGCTCTATTGGTAAGCAACAATGTCCATGTGATCGAGGAAATTCGGGACTATGTGACTAGCGACTGTCACTCAGAAAGACAAATAACCGCAATTATCAACTTTCAAAGATAGTTATGACAAAGCTAATGTACTTTCATAAGTAGCCTACAAATTGATGATAAAATTCTAGAAAAGCAAAATTTGAGCATTTTTTCATGAATGTTGGTCATCCAACTTTTCCCAAAATGACGATAATTTTCCCAATTTGATCGAACGGCCCCGGCCCCAGTCCCAAAAAGTGGTGTGAGAGCCCTGGTTCAGTAGACCGAAAAATTCGCTGCACTTCGAGATAAGCCAGGTAAAAAAGAGCTTCGGACTTTAAATTTACTTCGACATCAGCGGGGTATTCGAGATTACCGTGTTCAAGATATCAGGTGTTTTTTCAATCAGAAATATAGGTTGTGAGTCTCATTACATGCTACCCAGTATTGGGATTTAGAGAGAGGCAGGGTTGTGAGACTCGTCATGTGCTACCCAGTCTTGGGATTAAGTAGGGAGGGGTTATGAGACTATGAGCTATTCAGTATTGGGATTTTGAGAAGGGGGAGGAGGAATGTGAGATTTGATACATTCTAACCAGTATTGCAATTCAAGAGTTTACATTCTACTTAGTATTGGGATTTAGAGAGAAGGAGGGGTTGTGAGACTCATTATGTGCTACTTAGTATTGCAATTTAGAGAGAGGGAAGGGATGTGAGACTCGTTGTGTTACCCAAAATTTGGATTTAATGAGGGCAGGACAACCCAGTATTGGGATTGAGAGAGTGGGATGGGTTTTTAGACTTATTATATGCTATCCAGTATTAGGATCTAGAGTAGGAGGGGTTGTTAGACTTTGAGCTATCCAGTCTTGGGATTTTGAGAAGGGGGAGGGGATTTTGAGATTTGGTACATTCTAACCAGTATTGCAATTGAAAGAGTTTACATTCTACTTAGTATTGGGATTTAGAGAGAGGGAGGGGTTGTGAGGCTTGTTATGTACTGCAACCCAGTATTGGAATTTAGAGAAAAGGAGGGGTTGTGAGACTCAATACAAGCTACCCAATATTGAGATTTGGAGAGAGGGAGGGGTTGTGAGACTCATTACATGCTACCCAATATTGAGATTTGGAGAGAGGGAGGGGTTGTGAGACTCATTGCCTGCTACCCAGTATTGGGATTTAGAGAGGGGGAGGGGTTGTGAAACTCATTACATGCTACCCAGTATTGAGATTTGGAGAGAAGGAGGGGTTGTGAGAGTAGAGAGAGGGAGGGGTTGTGATGCTTGTTATGTACTGCAACCCAGTATTGGAATTTAGAGAAAAGGAGAGGTTTTGAGACTCATTACATGCTACACAGTATTGAGATTTGGAGAGAAGGAGGGGTTGTGAGACTCATTACATGCTACACAGTATTGAGATTTGGAGAGAGGGAGGGGTTGTGAGACTCATTACATGCTACCCAGTGTTGAGATTTAATGAGGGGGATGGGTTGTGAGACTAGTTATGTGCTACCCAGTATTGGGATTTAAAGAAGGGAGGGGTTGTGAGACTTGTTATGTGCTACTCAATATTTGGATTTAGAGAGGGGTAAGAGCTGAGAGACTCATTACATGCTACTCAGTATTGAGATTTGGAGAGGGGGAGGGGTTGTGAGAGGAGCGGAGAACGCACGCTGAACGAATGCTGAACGAACCGTGAGTGAACGGAAAAATGGGAAAGTAGAACGTTTCAGGGTCACTGTATCCCACCTCTTTCCTTTAGGCAGTAAATAATGCAGGGACTGCGGGCGGACATCGACATATCCAGGTTGTTGACATCTCTGATCTCCAGATACCAAAATTTACCTGTATTTGCTTACCTCCCCAGTTTCTTTCGCCAAACTTAAACATATGGCTATAACTTTTGAACAATTAGTGTTACATGGGGCCTCTATATTACACATGTGTATGCATTTTAATTGTGACCTAAACCTTTTTCTGGTGATGAGACTTCTGATTAGTTATTGTCATCTCTCACAAGAGATGACACATTAAGGTCAAGATCTAGTAAATGAAAGGTGCCTACAGATTTATCAATCTTGAGAAATAAATTCCTTTATTGATGCTTTACAACTTCAGCGTGGTCAAATAAGGTGTTTCGGGGCATAATTGGTAGGTAAACAATATGAAAAACTGTATTTTAAACTGTCATTTTCAATGAAAAATGAAGAAAACCAGTCATGAATATGGGAGTTTTTTTTCGAATTCGGCAAAGGAAATGTATCCAGGATGCCTACAGTATCTCAGAAAACGGTAATAGTATGTTCATGGCCTTTTCTTTAAATCAATATCAAATTTAATATAGGTATCCGGTTTACTTTTCATATGATTTCGAATTGAATGACACGAAAATACCCTATTTTCTACATAATTCTGCTAAGGCGTAAAGTACAGGAAAAAGAAAGTTGAAATTGATTATGACATCATAATGGATCTAGCACCAAAAATTAGTCTCAAGTTATTTACTAGATCTTGACCCTAAGTTTGATTTCTGGATGTGAAGTCATAGTGTTAAGCTGCCATTGGCAATCCTCTGTCAGCTGACTCCACTACGATCCATACAAAAAGTGCGAGGCCGCCCGAGGATTACCGACTGGTCAATTTGATGTTGATGCGATTTTCTAAATATAGATCGAGATGTAAACAATGAACAATCTGTGCATCATAAAGAGTCAGACACACAAAAGCGCCTGGGTGGTGGGGGTTCTTCAAATATACATGTTGCATGCAGTCTACACATATGTTCTCATGTTAAGTAAACGTAAATGGTGGTGTGAACTCGATGGAATTTTCTTAGTAGGTCAGCGCATCTGCAAAAATCCTCTGCAGCCGATGCATGGATCCAAGAATTCACAGAAAAACAACATCAAATTTAAAACATTCATATACTGAAAGGAAAAAGAAATGCAGGGTAAACTTTTGAAGTGAATTAAATTTGTTTTTTGTGTAATTTTTTTCAGTTTTCCTATTGAACATTTAAAATCATCTATCAAAAAGATATAACCAAAATCGCATTTGATTTTGTTTCATAATTAATGATTTATTTGAGCTTATTTGACGATACCCCCCAAAATAGAAAATCGAAAACTTTCATTATCTTCAAGGTCTCTCCCGCGCATCTTTAATGAGCCTTATTTCTCCTTTGCATGAATTTTATCAGAATGTTCATCTTTCAATCCCTGGCTATATTGGGCATGGGTAACCACGCCAAAAAATTAGTCATACGACGCGCGCATGCGCCAGTGAGAGGAATACAACAGTAAGTTAATCGGCTCAAAAAACCAAATTGCAGAATTGTTTTCTTTCATTTGTCATGTGAATGTAAAGATTACAATAGTTTACTGTATAAATGGTGGTTTTTGTAGTAGTAAGGTGGTGATTTAAGAGATGAAAGGCCGAATAACCCGCTCTTAACTTTGACTTTGTTTTCGCGTTAACGTCATCGTCACGGTTGATTGAAAACCATTCCAGGCCCTCTCTGACAACGGGTTACAAGTTTTATGGTGGAAATTTTAGAAGAAACTGCTTTATTATCCGTTGTTGCCATTTTCATTAATTGGGCAATTCGAAAACCAGACCCCATGGAACTTTCGTAAACTGTAACAAGATTGCAAGAAATTCGAATCGTCTGTAGGTGTTGAAAAACGATGTGTATACCTTAGGTGCATCAAATGGTGCAACAAGATTTGTTGACAAACTCTTCGTCATCAAATTGCACGTGTTTTGTATATTTTAGTGTTTTCCCAACGTGACGTCATACATTTTACGGTTGAGTAATTCTGAACACTGATTTTGGTCCATAATTACTAAATTTCTCATCTGATCAAATTTCGTAATTTTTGGTCATGCGGTAAAAAAAATATCAAATATTATGCTACCCTTCGTTTCTTTTTCCTTTCAGTATATAAGTAATCGCATTTAATGATATGGATTGATGGCGAAAACTTAGGTTCATTAGTCATTCTATAAACTTGCTGTAATTTCTTAAAAATAATACATTTAAGTTTAATTAGCAATCGAATGAATAGGAGCACAGGAGTCTGAAGTTTTTATCGTCAAAAAAAAAAAAAAAAAAAATTTTCCTACCCTTAACTAAAAAACCCCGGTTTTTTTTTAGTTAAGGGTAGGATAAATTTTTTCCGGATTTTTTTTGTTTTGACATTCCTGTGATGGGAGTAAAGCCTGAAACTTCAGAAATTAAAAGCACATGTTAAACTGTATATGAGCAGATACATTAATGTCTATAAGAAACTACAGACATTGGAAGATTAAAGAACACAAAGAAGCAGTAGTAATTTTTTTGCATATCTTATCTATTTTTTTTAAGGAGTTTAATTTCATGTTTATAATCAATTAAAGAACTTGCAAATCATTTTCTTAGCCGCAGAACTGCAGCTCTCCGAACAAATATATTGACAGACCGGAGAGCTACAATACCACCAATTGAAAAAAAAACTGTATATTGCGCACAAAAATTAGCGCATGGTTCTGGATAAATTCTTTCAAATTCTTGCCTCAATTGCAAAAACAGTGAACTTAAAGAAATTTCTTGCCTTTCTATCAAAGGCTCTCATAGTTGACATCTGCACGAAGCTGGTTAGACCGAATTATCTTGCAAACAAAACAAAAAACCCGATTTTTTTTAATCTTGCAAACAATTCTTTTCGATCATCTCCATTTTCAGGGCCAGGAGGGCTATGTACAATAATAATAAGGAATGTTTTGTTGTTGAAACAGCGAAAGAATATGTTAGGATCACAAATTAAATTAGTATTATTTTAAGATGAAATTTTGATGAGCATGGAGAAATAAAAGGAGAAACAGCGCATTTTTTGTGCAGCGCATTTTTTGTGCACAATAAATATACAGTTTCCAAAAATGAATTTGTTAAAATATTTCTTTCCTATCCATAGCATAGGATTTTTATCTTTTTTTTCTTTCTAATATTGTTCAGATAAAATGCCACTCCCCTTCCCTAGAGGAATAATATAGAAAAATCTGTAATAGCTGAGAAAATTACATTCCACTCTTTATTCTGTGACATCAACTATGCCAAAGAGATGACATTTTGAAGGCTTTCTGGAAAGCCAAACTTGTATATGTTTATTATTTGTATTCCAGTCTTTGATATGGTCTTTTTTCCATTTAGGTGCGAAGGTCCAGGGTGAAGCCGATGTTGGAGGCTGATGATGTTCCTCAGCAGCCTGAGAAGGTGGCAGTGCTGCCTCTTCCTGAGCCTTTACAGGAGCTTCCTGTGGAGAAGCTAAGGCAGGCTGAAGAGGTGACTGAGTCATCTCCTCAACCTGTGATGGCTGATCCAGAGGTAGAACTTGTTCAGCTTGAGGAAGAGTGTCTGCCATCCCCTGGGCCTGTCATAGCCCTTCATTGGCCAGAACTTGACCAGACTGTGGAGGTGGCACTGCCATCTCCTCAGCCTACTCAGATTCTAGTTGAGGAAGAGGCTGGACAGACTGAGGAGGTGGAACTGCCGTCTCCCCAGGTTGTTGTGGGTCATCCTCGGCTTTCTAACCTCGGGTCACCGGTGACAGAGATCCCTCCTGTGCAGCCATCACCTGTGAGGGAACCTGAGAGGCGAGGCTTTACCGCAGGGTTGGTGCGACATTTGGTTCACACTGCCGAGGTCTCTTTGGTAAGTGGTCTCACCATTGTCCCTTTTTTCTCTTCCTTTATTGGCTTTAATTTCGGTTTGTAAGGTATAAAAGTAATGTTAATGTATTTAAATACGGGTATATGATTTGTAAATTCCTAAATTTTCCTTAAATTTAGATCATATGAGAGTTTAATCAATAAGTTTAAATTTAGACCATTCTAGAGTTTAAGTAAGTTTATATTTACATCATACTTAAATTGAAATAAGTTGAAATTAAAATCCTACTAGAGTTTAATTAGGTTTAAGTTTAGATCATATGAGAATTAAAATAACTAAGGATGTTAGATAAGTTAAAATTAAGACCATACAAGGGTTTAAATAAGTTAAAATTTATAGCCATACTAGAGATTAAATAAGTTAAAATTTATAGCCATTCTAGAGTTTAAATAAATTTAAATTTAGACCATACTAGGGTTTTAATAAGTTTAAATGTAGCCATTATACTAGAGTTTAAATAAGTTTAAATGTAGACCATACTAGAGTATAAATAAATTAAAAAATGCATCATAATAAGTTTAAGTTAAAATTTTAATGATACTCGAGTTTAAATAAGTTTAAATTTAGACCATACTAGAGGTAAATTTAGACCATACTAGAATTTAAATAAGTTTGAATTTAAACCATATAAGAGTTAAAATAAGTTAAGCCCACACTATACTTCAAATAGGTTAACATTTAGATCATACCAGAATTAAATAAGTTTACATTTAGACCATGCTAAATTTAAATTAGTTTTTTTGAATTTATTTTTTTCTTCTTGTGGATACTCTACATCTAAATATTTCATTGCAAGCACACACCGTTATTTAGATGTAGTTATTCAGGAGAATAACTAAATTAGTGTTAATTAATTAAGGCATAATTCAGATGAAAAACAGCTGGGTCCAAGGCAAAATTAGAATTTAAAATAAATAAATCAATAATAAGATGTTACTGAATTTATGAATTTTCCTAAATTATCTTAAGGAGTGATAAAATTTCCTTCAACTAAAATAACTTAAAATTAATAATTACTATAGGAACATTATTCTTAAACTATCTTTAACTAAGCCATTAATTAATGTTTAAAACCTTTCTTCTTGTTTTTGTGTTTAATTATATAATAGTAGTTTATTATTAAAGCTCACATTCATTTCTTTATCAGTGTTTCCTCTTAATTGTAGCATTTATAAATAGGATTAAATTTATTTTCCATTAAATTCAATTTCTAAAATGGTAAAAATATTATCGTTATTCAAGTTATCTTATAAGAGAAATTAAAATTATTAAAATCCTACCAAGAAGGTTTTCATTAAACAGAGTGTTCTTTTTTTCCCATTTCCATTACTTCCCGTGTGTGCATGTTGGGTTTAGTATTTTTGTAATTTTTTGTTATTTATTTGATTGTTATGTATACTGTGCATTCATTTTATGTATATATAATATAGGCCCTGTTCATTGTAGACCACATTTACAATATATAGTTATATTATGGATCACTTTTCGTACCCTACTGAAAGAGCGAATATTGATTTTGGTCTGACGGTCCGTCCATCAGTGTCTGTAACACTCATTTTCACGCGATATCTCGAGATACATTCTATTTGTGCGTAAATCTCTAATATCTGAGTGATATCTTAAAGAGCTAGCTTTTGAGTATTTGTAAATTTTATAACTCTCTATGACCCACCTTTCTTAAAGTTCCCCCTCAATTCCCCCATTTAGATCTGTGCTTGATCTCTCCCTTCAGCTTAAAAGTTCCCATTTAATTTTTTTCCTGATTGTGATGTTCATTATGGGATAATTTCATCTTAATACAGTATTTTTTGGTAATTCTTAATTTATAGGGGGTCCCAATTTTTATAGTAGCTAGGGTTCCATCTTTTTTCCTTTCCTTAATGTATTACTTTTCAATCAATATTTTGTTTGCATGTATTTCATATTGTTTAGAAAATTGTATTTGTATTTAATAGATACTGTTTTGTATTTTTTATATATACAGTGTATATTTTGGGGTGCATCTCAAGAACGATTATAAATTTAATTTTCCCTTTAATATTTTGGTTAATTTATAAAGATCTTATCCATTATT
Organism: Saccostrea glomerata; assembly: GCA_003671525.1. Taxonomy (NCBI): domain Eukaryota; kingdom Metazoa; phylum Mollusca; class Bivalvia; order Ostreida; family Ostreidae; genus Saccostrea; species Saccostrea glomerata. The sequence continues at coordinate 3,059,969 of PRKT01000003.1, read as the reverse complement.
TCTCTCATATTTTAAATAAAGATATACAGCGTTATGATTAGACTTAAATTAATTGTTTTTTTTATATAAATATTTTCACATATTTTAAATATAATTAAGATAGCGATTTCATATTTGTTAAATGCATGCGGTATTCTGATTAGATTCCCTCTCTTATTTCTTTATAAAATATCAAAATACCTAATTAATGAATAATAATTAAGATAGAATTAGGCCCCCCTTTTTTGCACACAATTTTCTCATGAAGGCTGGTGGCTAAATATCTCAACTCATGCACACACCGTTATTTAGCCACTGCATTCATGAGATTATTTTAATTTGTTATTATAAATTAATTATTTAAAAATCATTTCTAGACTAATTGTTTTCTCAAAATATTCATTACTGTAGTTTCCTAAATAAACGTGAGGAATTAATTATTGCTTAATTTTGCAAGAAGTGCCACTTGTAAAATAAAATTACCGTTTTCATTTTTATGGTGGTAAATTATATGTACAATTTCCTGAAAAAACGCCCGCTCGTGAATTATTGATCTGGCGATTTGCCTTCTAAAATGTCATTTCACAGTATTTTGTACTAAGTGCTTAAAGTTAGGAATTTACAGTACAACAAATGGGGAGTGGTTGGGGTGAGTTAGACATTTAACTGTTAATTTAGACTTACTATTGTGAGTTTAATTTCCATTAATTTCCCTTTAATTCATTAACCTTTGACCTGGGGTTATGACCTTGAGATGTCTCTGTTTCTATGTCTGTAATCATGCAATGTTAAAGTGATTTTTTTTTAATTTGTATACATTATATGAATTTGTAAATCTCAGGAATTCTATGTTTTTGTATACCCTATATATATTTATCGCTTGTAAACTTATACTATATCCCTTTCTCATTCCCAAGGATGCTCGAGTTCTCTCTTAAAATTTGGAGCTTAATTAATGGTTAACTGAGATTATTTCACTTTATTTATTTTTCAAAATTTAAGTAATCTTTAGTCTTTATTAATCATCAGTTACATGGATAATCGTAATCACGTGGGTTTCGTTTTTCCATCCAGTTTCTGTTATTTATATTTGAGTAAGCTCAGATTCCGAGGTTAATTTTTGTAAAAATAAAAAGGCTTAATTCTTTCTGTAAATCAAGTCTAATACAGCATTATATTAATTTCAGGAGAAAGATTAAATGGGGGGGGGGGGGGGGGATTCCATTTGTTTTCACCAACCCTTAATTTATTCACTGATCTGTAATTATAGATTCCTTTTCTGAGATTTAACTATTTGTTACTTTTTTGTTGGTATTGTATCACATTATGATTATTTATGTAAAGATTGTCACTGATAATTGGTTAACCGTGGTTGATATAGTTACCGTTACCGATGAATCTTTGATTAGGAGTTCTATGAATCCATCGCTGAGAAAAATGAAATTAAGTGTGCTTTGCGTATTATGATAATTTCTGGATGCATTTTTTTTCTCCGTTTTCCCAAACTAAAATGGACGCAAACCGTACCTTCAATTTCCTCGTGGCATTCCGCTGGCTATCATCCTTCATCAATTTAAAGCTACTGATTATGAGCGATGATCAATTTTGAAAGTTTCCATATTGTTCAACACTTGTGTATTGATGTGTAACATTATTATCACTATGTCTGTCTGTTTGTCTGTCTCGGTCTGAAAACATTGCACATAAATCGTTCATTTGATGCATCCCTTTGCTAATGCATATGTATTGTAACTTCATGCTTTAGTGACATAATGGTTAATGAACTGAACATTTAAATGTATATATCCTCTGCTTCTCACAAGCAGAAATCAAACCAAATTTGTACTTGATGCTTCCTCTAATGCTGCATCTGACACTTGCATGTCTTGATTTATTAGCCAGGAGTATTTTCATTTAGATTAGTTCCAAACTGATCTTGTTCTTTATCATGCGTCATTGGACATGCTGACTCTGATGCTTATTTTGGATGCTGCATTTGACCTACATTTGTTTCTTAACTGGCTCAGAGCTCTGATTATTTTCATTATTTTGATCAGTTCCAAACTGATCTAATTGTTCTTTAGCGTGCATCTTAGGATGCTGACTCTGATGCTCTACCGACCTACATTTTACACTAGCTTCTATTGCCTATTTCTGGCACAGTCTCCTGGAAACCATACAGTCTACTATTTAGGTGTGATCAGGAGAAAGATATGATTTACATGTAGGTGCTTTCTTTATACAGTATTTGAATTTCTGGGTAAAGCATATATGTAGCTGTGTTCTACAATTTTTGGTTGATGTCCTTTCTGACAAATGCATTTTTTTTGCATGTATTTGTATATTGTCAAGTGTCTGAATTTCAATGTTTATTGTTTTCAATATTGTTAAATTAATTTTTGAATGTCCCATCTGCACATACATGTTTTTTCCGTCCACCACCCTCGCCTCGCCTCAGCTGCTCTGTCCAGACGTAGATGAAAAGTGAGTGGTTTTGTTTTCAATATTTAGGGCCCGCTTTGATTATGATCAGTTTGTCTGTCTGTCTGACACTGTTTACCCAGAATGTATTCTCTTCTCATATCCCAAACTGGTTTAAACTGCAGTAACCTTGAACCAGTTTTCAAAAGGTCAATGTAGAAACCACATCTGTATGTTATATTATTATTTGTAGCATATTTTCTCTCATTTTAGCCCTTTAGGATGTCCAGTAATGAACAGTTTCTTGGTTAGAGGTCAAGGTCTTGTCATCTTTATCATAGTGAACATATTTTTCCCCATTGCAGAGTTTTTGAACTAAAGGTACATGTTTTCTCTAATTTTAGCCCTTTCTGGCTTATACTTCACCCATAGATAGTGTCTTTATACAGCTTCAAGGTCTTGTCATCTTTATCATAGTGAGCATATTTATCTCCCCTTTGTAAAGTCCTTGAACCAAAGGTCAGTGGTGAACAACATTTCTGTTTACATAGTAAAATCTTCCAGGGTTTATAGTCAGCTATAATTTTTATACAATGATAGGAGGTTTGGGTTTTTTATTATACCAACTCTTAGCTCTATTCAGCATATATTTACTCAGTAACCTATAGAATTCCACTTCGTTCAATGGTGTAGTTTAGCTTTAAACCAAGGTTTTGGTAAGATTTCAAGGTCACAGACGACATCTATGTGAATTCATTGTCAAGATGATTATTTTGTGTTCCCTTGAGCTTCATCTCATATGTCCTCAAGAGTACCAGTGGATTGAAGGTCATATGTCAAGGTCCTTTACAATGCCCTCTCATCCTGATGTCCCTTAGGTAGAGCGAGGCCCTTTGAGATGGACAACAACTCATTGATGTTTAGTTGTATATACAACATCATGGTGTTGGGTTTATCTCATACATGCATGAAAAAAAAACCTACAAAAAACCAAAAAAACCAAAAAAACCAAAAAACCAAAAAAAAAGTTATGAATAAACAGTTGAACTTCGATATCTCGAACATTGATGTCTTAAAAAGATCTTTGATACTTTTCAGTGATTGAATCCCCTATCATTTAAGTATTTTTTTTTAAGGTCCCTTTAAGTTCGAGATAAAGAGGTTTGATTGTATATATTGTATTTATATATGTATATTTATTTAATCTTACAGATAGAGGGACAAGCAGTTTTTATTTTTTCAAGATGCAGGGACAAGCATGCAGTGACCAATCTCACAGATGCAGGGATAAGCTGTAGACGCTCATTTACTTCAGAGAGGCAGAGACAATTTTTTTTTTATCTTACAGATGCAGGGATGTGCAGCAATAAGTCTTACAGTTGCAGTGACGTGAAGCAGTAATTCATCTTGCAGTTGCAGTGACGTGAAGCAGTAATTAATATTATAGTTGCAGTGACGTGAAGCAGTAATTGATCTTACAGTTGTAGTCACGTGAAGCAGTAATTAATCTTACAGTTGCAGGGACGTGAAGCAGTAATTAATCTTACAGTTGCAGGGACGTGAAGCAGTAATTAATCTTACAGTTGCAGGGACGTGAAGCAGTAATTAATCTTGCAGTAGCAGTGACGTGAAGCAGTGATTCATCTTGCAGTTGCAGTGACGTGAAGCAGTAATTAAACTTACAGTTGCAGGGATGTGAAGCAGTTATTAATCTTACAGTTGCAGGGACAAGCAGATACTAATCTTTCAGATGCAGGGACAAGCAGTAATTAATCTTATAGAAGCAGGGACAAACAGTATTTAATCTTGCATTTGCAGTGACAAGCACCAAATAATCTTGCCATTTCAGGGACAAGCAGTATAATTTATTTTACAGATGCAGGGACATGAAGCAGTAATTAACCTTACAGTTGCAGGAACAAGCAGTATTTAATCTTACAGTTGCAGGGACAAGCAGTATGATTAATCTTGAAGATGCAGGGACGTGAAGCAGTAATTAGTTTTACAGTTGCAGGGACAAGTAGTAATCAATCTTACAGAAGCAGAGACCCATCTTATAGAAGTATGGACAAGCTGTAGCCAACCCTACAGATGCAGGGACAAGCAGTATTTACTTTTTCAGAAGCAGTAGCCAATCTTACAGAAGCAAGGACAAGCAGCACCCATTTTTACTGTTGCAGGGACAAGCAGTTTTTAATTTTACAGTGGCAAGGACAAGCGGTAGCCAATCTTATAAAAGCAGAGGCAAGCAGTAGCCAATCTTATAGAAGCAGGGGCAATCAGTATTTACCTAACAGAAGCAGAAGCCAATCAAACAGAAGCAGGGACAAGCAGTAGCCAACCTTATAGAAGCAGCAACCAATACTAATTAAGCAGAGCATTAGAGTCCAGACCAGAAGGATCCACCATGACAACTAATCATATGTTGGGGTAATATACATTGTTTACCTCTTGTTTATCTCCCCCTCAATTTCTTGCACATTGTGTTTATATGACAAAATTTCAGTAATGTACACATTTACTGTTCTGTCTTAGTAGGGGGAAAAGATGGATTCCTAGACCTGCAGCAAAGAAGAGACCACAAAACTGACTTCTACCTTGAAAGATGTGGTACGTAAGATTCTTCCTTCTAACACAAACTCTTTATTATACCCACTGTTTGAAAAGTGAGTTATCAATTACAGGGTTGTCTGTCTGTCTTTCCTTCATTTTGTCTACCCATTATATTGTGAGGAAGCTATGTCTTATTTGCAACTCGTCTAATAACCACTGAGATTCAGAGACTTTCAGAGAACTTTTTATAACAAAGTGCAATTATGAACTCGTCTATTCTTCAGTTTGGTTGAAGATATATCTGAGTTTACCATATGTAATTGTGGTAACTGCCTTTCTTTCTTTATAATATTGGGAGTACCAGACAAATCTTATTTCCAACTTTACCTTCAACCATTGAATAAAATTAGAGACTTAAACAGAATCTTTATTTTAAAGATTAAATGGAGGTCTTTTTATGTTTTTGTTGTTCAAAAATTTTGGGATTTCCAAGGAAAAAATGTGTAATTTGTCATTGTACACAGTAAAGAGGGTTTGTATCATTTTATTAGCCCTGTGTTCACACAACTTCTATTTTTTTAACGTCATTTTTAAAATGATTTAGAATGAGTCCCACTTTAACTTCTTGATTTTCCTTTAACAGAATACCCGTCTGAAGCAGCAGAACTTTTGTCTTTTCTCTTACAATGCTTTAGAACTGTACAAATCATTTGTTAGTTTCTTTCATTGTCAAGCGCACAGAGAAGGGATGGACAGGTGGCAGCCAGCAACACATCCAGGAGGAGACCATTGTCAGGATACAGGGTAACCACCATAACAACAGGCCAACAGTGGCCAAAGTGGTAAGAAACAGGCTCCAATTGCTGCATTTTGGATTTCTCTGCTGACACAAATAAGTAACTTTTTTTGACCCCTGGAATTTTTTTCATAAACAGATTAATGATTTGCCAAGATTTGATCCTACCAAAAAGACTCAATTACTTGTCACTGAGTCAAGGAAGCATTGGAACATCATACAAGCACCAAATATATACTTTCATAACATTACTTGATGCAGATATGACCCTCTTTTAATCTTGACTTTGTATTTTGCAGAAGCAAGCAGAAACAGTACCCATGCAAAGATAAAGTAGAGACAGTACCATCCTAAGATGAAGCAAAGGCAGCACCACCTTAAGATAAAGCAGAGACAGTACCCATCCTAAGATGAAGCAAAGGCAGCACCACCTAAAGATAAAGCAGAGTCAGTATCCATTCTAAGATGAAGCAAAGGCAGCACCACCTAATATAAAGCAGAGTCGGTATCAATCCTAAGATTAAGCAAAGGCAGTACCACCTAAGGTAAAGCAGAGTCAGTATCAATTCTAAGATCAAGCAAAGGCAGCACCACCTTAAGATAAAGCAGAGACAGTACGCATCCTAAGATGAAGCAAAGGCAGCACCACCTAATATAAAGCAGAGTCGGTATCCATCCTAAGATTAAGCAAAGGCAGTACCACCTAAGGTAAAGCAGAGTCGGTATCAATTCTAAGATTAAGCAAAGGCAGCACCACCTAATATAAAGCAGTGTCAGTATCCATCCTAAGATTAAGCAAAGGCAGCACCACCTAAGATAAAGCAGAGTCAGTATCCTTCCTAAGATTAAGCAAAGGCAACACAACCTTAAGATAAAGCAGAGACAGTATCCATCATAAGATTAAGCAAAGGCAGCACCACCTAAGATAAAGCAGAGTCAGTATCCATCCGAAGATTAAGCAGAAGCAGCACCACCTTAAGATAAAGCAGAGACAGTATCCATCCCAAGATTGAGCAAAGGCAGCACCACCTAAGATAAAGCAGAGTCAGTATCCATCCTAAGATTAAGCAAAGGCAGTACCACCTAATATAAAGCAGACTCAGTATCCATTCTAAGATTAAGCAAAGGCAGTACCACCCAAGACAAGCAGAGTCAGTATCCATTCTTATATTAAGCAAAGGCAGTACCATCCAAGGTAAAGCAGAGACAGTATCCATCCCAAGATTAAGCAAAGGCAGCACCACCTTAAGATAAAGCAGAGTCAGTATCCATCCTAAGATTAAGCAAAGGCAGTACCCCTAAGATAAAGCAATGACAGTATCCATCCCAAGATTAAGCAAAGGCAGCACCACCTTAAGATAAAGCAGTCAGTATCCATCCTAAGATTAAGCAAAGGCAGCACCACATTAAGATAAAGCAGAGTCAGTATCCATCCTAAGATGAAGCAAAGGCAACACCACCTTAAGATAAAGCAGAGACAGTATCCATTCTAAGTTTAAACAAAGACAGTACCACCTTAAGATAAAGCAGAGACAATATATATAGACAGAGATTAAGCAGGGCATATCACCAGCCAGCAAGAGTATACAGAGCCGATATTGACTGAAGCTTATCCTACAGGTAACTGTGATGTAAAAGCTGCAATCTTTAGTAATATATATATATATATATATATATATATATATATATATATATATATATATATATATATATATATATATATATATATATATATATATACCTATATATATATATTTTTTTTTTAATATTATTTGTGAAGTAATCCAATACCTTTCCCACTGATACTTTTCAAAGGTACTCTTAATATAAAATCAAAGTTGCTCGGCGTTCATGCAAACTGTCACGCGAGTAACTCAATTGGTCACATCATGAAACCAAAAAATTAGACAGTTATTCCTTAAATAATTACATAAATGGATTAGGCAGTAGACATAGCCTATATAAGCCCTCTCCACTTAAGATGATGTATGTGTAATAAATTTCATTTGCTTTGGGTTTGCCATATGTAATTGTGGTACATATAATAGGACAATGAATCATTTTATTTTAGATTTTAATTTAATTGGTAAATTAAACATTTTGCAGATGTAATTTAGACAGAATGGAGCCAATGGTACTTAGGGAGCCCAAGATAAGGTTGTTATTTGATCTTGTAATTAAGCCAGACATAAGGTGAGATGTATTGGTTCTTTTGCACGTATTTTTGTTTGCTGTTCTCTCCCCTTCCCTTTCATACTTACATTACTAACAGAACTCACCTTTTTGCCCTTTTCATTTATGATTATTTGTACCTTTTCTAAATGTGTTATTGTTACATGTCTTTGTGTGAGAATGATGTATCAAAAGGATCCTTTTCAATATATTGGAACTATACTAATCTTGTGTCAGTTTCTACCATTCTCAAGGGCACTAGGGATAGACAGAAGGCAGCAGATACCACATTGAGGGAACCATTGCCAGGATACAGGGTATCCACTATAACAATGGGCCAACTTAGTTTGGCCAAAGTGGTAAGAAATAGACAGCAGTTTTTATTTTTGCAATTTAGATTCTGATTTTCTGTTGTAACTTTATTAAAGACTGGTATTAGAACTTATTTGACTCTTTATGTAAACAGAATTACAGTTTGTCCAAATCCCTATACAAAGAATGCACTCTGACAACACTACTTGAAAAGAAGAGTCCAGGAAGTTGAGATCGACTGAATTAAGCTAATCACTGAATAGAGGGTAAGATACAAATTATTGATTCCATTTCTTCTGCTAATCTCAACTCTTGTAATTTAAATCTGAAGTCTTTGTATAGGTTCAACAAAAGCACCAAGAGCTAAAGTAAACTGTGTCTAAACTTTTAGATGCAGGTGTAGATAGATGTCAAATTACAGATGACAACACAATGTCAATGAGACCATAACCAGAAGGTGGGGTTTCCACTATGTCGACCAGCCAACATTTACCAAAGTGGTAAGAAACAAGCTTCACATGGAGGACCACGCAAAGAAAAAAAAAACTTGGTGAAGAAGAAAACCATACAATTGAAGAGAAGAGGACCACACAAGGAAAAGGAGACCACATGGTGAAGAAGAGGACCACACAACTGAAGAAGAGGACCATACAATTGAAGAGAAGACGACCACACAAGGAAGAGGACCACACAATTGAAGAGAAGAGGACCACACAAGGAAGACGACCACACAATTGAAGAGAAGACGACCACACAAGGAAGAAGAAGAGGACCAAACAAGGAAGAAGAAGGGACCAAACAAGGAAGAAGAGGACCACACAAGGAAGAGAGGACCATTGCCAAGATACTGGGTATCCACTAGAAAAACAGGCCAATATTGGCCAAAGTGGTAAGAAAGAGGCAGTGTTTCTTTTTTTTGCAATTTAGATTTTCTGTTTTCACTTTCTTCAAGACTGGAACTATAGTATTTCAATGACTTTTGACTCTGCTTGTTTACAGAATTGTAGATAGCCCTAATCCCAATACAAAGATTGAATTCAGGGTGTTGGGATTAACTGAAGCCAACCACTGAATAAAGGGTAAAGTACTACTAACTTATTTCATTTCGTCTGCTTATTTTAACTCTTGTAAACTAAGCTCTCTTTGATCTGGAATCTTGGTTTCTAATTAAGGAAAGTACCAAGAGCTTAAATAAACTGTGTCTAAACTTTATATGCAGGTATAAACAGATGCCAAATTACAGACACCAACACACGGACAAGGAGGCAATTACCAGACGAGGATTCCATTATGTCGATGAGCCAAAGAAGAAGGTGACTACGCTAGGAAGAAGAGGGGGACCACATGATGAAGAAGAGGACCACACAAGAAAGAGGAGACCATTGCCAGGATACATGGTATCCACAAAAGGAACAGTCTAACATTGGCCAAAGTGGTAAGAAACAAACAATAGGTGTTTTGCAATTTCGATTTGATTTGCTATTTTCACTTTATTTAAGACTGGTACTAGTACTTATTTGACTCTCGAATCTGTATTTTAACAGAATTGTAGTCAGCCCCAATCCCAATACAAAGAATGCATTCCACCAACACTTATTCAATAGAAGAGTCCAGGGTATTGTGATCTACTGAAGCCAAGCACTGAATAAAGGGTAAGGTACAAATGACTGATTCCAATTCTTCTGCTTATCTCAACTCTTGTAAACTAAAAATCTGAAATCTATCTAATCAACAAAAGTACCAAGAGCTTAAGTAAACTGTGTCTAAACTTTTGGATGCAGGTAAAGATATATGCAAAACAATGCCAATGAGGCTATAACCAGGAGACTGGGTTTTCACTGTGTTGACAATCCAACATTGACCAAAATGGTAAGACACACACTGCATGTGGAGGACTACACAAAGAAGAAAGGACCATGCACTTGGGGAAGAAAAGGAGGACATTCAGGACAATACAAAGAGAAAGAGGACCGCACAAGAAAGAAGATCTTACAAGGAAGAGAAGCCATTGCCAGGTTACTCAGTATCTATTACACAAACCAGCCAACATTGGCCAAAGTGGTAAGAAATAGACAGCACACTTTTTCATAATTTAGATTTTGATTTTCTATTTTCACTTTAAGACTGGAACAGAACTTAAATGACTTTTAACTCTGTTCTAAATGAATTGTAGTTAGTACAAATCCCAAAACAAAGAATTCAATCTGACAACATTACTTGTGAGAAGAGTCCAGGGAGTTAGGATCAACTGTAGCCAACCACTTAATAGACGGTATGGTAAAAAATTACTGATTCCATTTCTTCTGCTAATTTTAACTCTTATAAACTAAGCTGTCTTTGGTCTTGAATCTTAGTATCTAATCAACAAAAGTACTTTTTAGATGGAGGTCAAGATAGATGCAAAATTACAGACAACAACACAATGACAATTTGATCATAACCAAGATACTGGGTTTCCACTATGTTGACAATCCAACATTGACCAAAATGCTAAAACACGCACTGCATGTGGAGGACCACATATTTAAGAAGAGGACCACATATTTAAGAAGAGGAATATATGGTAAAAAAGAGGACCAAAAAAAGAAGAGGACTACATGGTGAAGAGGAGGACCACGTGGTGAAGAAGAGGAGGACCACACAAGGAAGAGGAGGACCACATGAAGAGGAACCAATACTGACCAAAGTGGTAAGAGGCAAGCTGCATTTGTTTTTGATTGCTATCTTTTGTCCTTAGACAATCCAATAAGGACATTCATTAGACTTCTTGACTTATATATCAACAGATTAATGGTTACACAAGCTTTGATTTCATGATCAAGGACATTCCCATCACTTACAAGGAGGAGTCCACAGAACCGATATCCACTGCAGCCAGCCATAGAAGAAAGGGTACGATACAGATTAATTGGGCTGAATCCATGGCTTGTGCTTCTTTACACTTGATTATGATTTATGTGCTCATCTAAGCTGATGAAGAATGAATCTTTGATCTAAAATCTCAATATTCTATAATTAAGCTACTTGGAGCTTAAATAAACTATCGATTTCTTGACAATATTTCAGATGACAGCAGGAATGGACAGATGCCGAACTGAGGACGATCAAAGAAGAAGAAACCAACAGGCTAACATTGTACAACATGGTAAGAAACAAGTTGCATATGATACTTAATTGATTTGATATCTTTTATTTTGAGTCAACCCCATTAAGACACATTGCATCCTCTTGATTCTCTTTATTTTCAGAACAATGGTTAGAAAGGCTTCAATTTGTGGCAGAGAATACAACTATCACTCTTTAGGAGGAGTTTAGCCAGGAAAGATCCACTGCAGCCAGCCATGGAAGAAAGGGTAAGATAGAAATCAAATATACTAAATCTGTTGTTTCTGCTCTTTCACACATGATTTGGGCTTCTGTTGATGTAAAATCTCTGTCTTTAGAAAATGAGATACAAAATACTGGAAGATTACATCACCTGTCAACATGAACGCCCAGAGCTGGACACCAGATATCCACACAGTTATGAATAAACAGTTGAACTTTGATATCTCGAACATTGATGTCTCAAAAAGATCTTTGATACTTTTCATTGATTTAATTGTCATATTGAATCCCCTATCATTTAAGTATTTTTTTTAAGGTCCCTTTAAGTTCGAGATAAAGAGGTTTGGTTGTTTATATTGTATTTATATATGTGTATTTATTTAATCTTTCAGATAGAGAGACAGGCATGGTATTTAATTTTTTTCAGATGCAGGGACTAGCGGTTACCAATCTCGCAGATGCATGGATAAGCTGTAGACACTCATTTACTTCAGAGAAGCAGAGACAAGTTTTATTTAATCTTACAGATGCAGGGAGAAGTAGTATTTAATCTTGCATTTGCAGGGACAAGCAGTAACGAATCTTACAGTTGCAGGGATGTGAAGCAGTAATTAAACTTACAGTTGCAGAGACATGCAGTAATTAATCTTACAGTTGCAGGGACGTGAAGCAGTAATTAATCTTACAGTTTCAGGGACAAGCAATAAATAATCTTGCAGTTTCAGGGACAAGCAGTAATAAATCTTACAGTTGCAGGCACAAGCAGTAATTAATTTTACAGATGCATGGACAAGCAGTAATTAATCAACAGGTGCAAGGTCATGCAGCAGTAATTAATCTTACAGTTGCAAGGACAAGCAGTAATTAATCTTATGAATGCAGGGACAAGCAGTATTTAATCTTGCATTTGCAGGGACATGCAGTAAATAATCTTACAGTTGCAGGGACGTGAAGCAGTAATTAATCTTACAGTTTCAGGGACAAGCAGTAATTAATTTTATAGTTTCAGGGACAAGCAGTAATTAATTTTACAGATGCAGGGACAAGCAGTAATTAATCTACAGGTGCAAGGTCATGAAGCAGTAATTAATCTTTCAGTTGCAGCAACGTGAAGCAATAATTATTCTTATAGAAGCAGGGACAAGCAGTATTTAATCTTGCATTTGCAGGGACATGCAGTATTTAATCTTACAGTTGCAGGGATGTGAAGCAGTAATTAATCTTACAGGTGTAGGGATGTGAAGCAGTAATTAATCTTACAGTTTCAGAGATGTGAAGCAGTAAATAATCTTACAGTTTCAGGGACAAGCAGTAATTAATCTTACAGTTTCAGAGATGTGAAGCAGTAAATAATCTTGCAGTTTCAGGGACAAGCAGTAATTAATCTTACAGTTGCAGGGACAAGCAGTAATTAATCTTGCAGTTTCAGGGACAAGCAGTATAATTTATCTTACAGTTGCAGGGACGCGAAACAGTGATTTGTTTTACAGTTGCAGTGACAAGCAGTAACCAATCTTACAGAAGCAGAAGCCCATCTTATAGAAGCATGGACAAGCTGTAGCCAACCCTACAGATGCAGGACAAGCAGTATTACCTTTTCAGAAGCAGTAGCCGATCGTACAGAAGCAGAAGCAGGGACAAGCAGCACCCATTTTTACTGTTGCAGGGACAAGCAGTTTTAATTTTACAGTGGCAGGGACAAGCAGTAGCCAATCTTATAGAAGCAGGGACAAGCAGTATTTACCTTACAGAAGCAGAAGCCAATTGAACAGAAGCAGAGACAAACTGTAGCCAACCTTACAGAAGCAGCATCCAATCTTATAGAAGCAGAGCATTAGAGTGGCCACCATCATCAGTTTAACACTGACTGATTAGTCAAAGAGTCCAAACCAGAAGGATCCACCATGACAACTATTCACATGTTGGGGTAATACATTGTTTACCTCTTGTTTATCTCCCCCTCAATTTCTTGCACATTGTGTTTATACGACAAAATTGCAGTAATATACACATTTATTGTTCTGTCTTAGTAGGGGGAAAAGATGGATTCCTAGACTGACAGGAAAGAAGAGACCCCATAAACTGAGTTCTACCTTGAAAGATGTGGTAAGTTTCTTCTAACACAAACTCTTTATTATACCCACTGTTTGAAAAGTGAGTTATCAATAACAGGGTTGTCTGTCTGCCTGTCCTTCATTTTGTCTATCCATTATTTTGTGAGAAAGCTATGTCTTATTTGCATTTCATCTAATAACCACTGAGATTCAGTGAGACTTTCAGAGAACTTTTTATAACAAAGTGCAATTATGAACTCGTCTATTCTTCAGTTTGGTTGAAGATATATCTGAGTTTACCATATGTAATTGTGGTAACTGCCTTTCTTTCTTTTAATATTGGGAGTACCCAAATCTTGTTCACAACTTTACCTTCAACCATTGACTAAAATTTGAGACTTAAACAGAATCTTTATTCTAAAGATTAAATGGAAGTCTTTTTATGTTTTTGTTGTTCAAATATTTTGGGATTTCCAAGGAAAAAACGTGTAATTTGTCATTGTACACATTAAAGAGGCTAGGGTTTGTATCATTTTATTAGCCCTGTGTTCACACAACCTCTATTTTTTTATCATCATTTTTAAAATGATTTAGAATGAGTCCCACTTTAGCTTCTTGATTTTCCTTTAACAGAATACCCGTCTGAAGCAGCAGAACTTTTGTCTTTTCTCTTACAATGCTTTAGAATTGTACAAATCGTGTCAGTTTCTTTCATTGTCAAGCTCACAGAGATGGGATGACAGGTGGCAGCCAGCAACACATCCAGGAGGAGACCTTTGCCAGGATACAGGGTAACCACCATAACAACAGGCCAACAGTGGTCAAAGTGGTAAGAAACAGGCTCCAATTGCTGCATTTTGGATTTCTCTGTTGACACAAATAAGTAACTTTTTTTTACCCCAGGAATTTTTTCATAAACAGATTAATGATTTGCCAAGATTTGATCCTACCAAAAAGACTCAATTACTTGTCACTGAGTCAAGGAAGCATTGGAACATCATACAAACACCAAATATATACTCTCATAACATTACTTAATGCAGATATGATCCTCTTTAAATCTTGACTCAGAAACAGTACCCATGCAAAGATAAAGTAGAGACAGTACCATCCTAATACTAAGTAAAGGCAGCACCACCTTAAGATAAAGCAGAGACAGTATTCATCCTAAGATTAAGCAAAGGCAGCACCACCTTAAGATAAAGCACAGACAGTATCCATCCGAAAATTAAGCAAAGGCAGTACCACCTTAAGATAAGACAGAGACAGTATCCATCCTAAGATTAGGCAAAAGCAGTACCACCTTAAGATAAAGAAGAGTCAGTATCCTCCTAAGATGAAGCAAAGAAAGCACCACCTAAGATAAAGCAGAGTCAGTATCCATCCGAAAATTAAGCAAAGGCAGCACCACCTTAAGATAAAGAAGAGTCAGTATCCATCCTAAGATGAAGCAAAGACAGTACTACCTAAGATAAAGCAGAGTCAGTATCCATCCTAAGATGAAGCAAAGGCAGTACCACCTTAAGATAAAGCAGTCAGTATCCATTCTAAGATGAAGCAAAGGCAGCACCACCTTAAGATAAAAAAGATAAAGCAGAGTCAGTATCCATCCTAAGATGAAGCAAAGCCAGTACCACCTAATATAAAGCAGAGTCAGTATCCATCCTAAGATATAGCAAAGGCAGCACCACCTTAAGATAAAGAAGATAAAGCAGAGACAGTATCCATTCTAAGATGATGCAAAGGCAGTACCACCTAATATAAAGCAGAGTCAGTATCCATCCTAAGATATAGCAAAGGCAGCACCACCTTAAGATAAAGAAGATAAAGCAGAGACAGTATCCATTCTAAGATGAAGCAAAGGCAGTACCACCTAAGATAAAGCAGAGTCAGTATCCAGCCTCAGATAGGGCAAAGAAAGCACCACCTAAGATAAAGCAGAGACAGTATCCATCCTAAGATTAAGCAAAGGCAGTACCACCTAACATAAAGTAGAGTCAGTATCCATCCAAAGTTTAAGCAAAGGCAGCACCACCTTAAGATAAAGAAGAGTCAGTATCCATCTTAAGATGAAGCAAAGACAGTACTACCTAAGATAAAGCAGAGTCAGTATCCATCCTAAGATGAAGCAAAAGCAGCACCACCTAAGATAAAGCAGAGTCAGTATCCATCCTAAGATGAAGGAAAGACAGTACCACATAATATAAAGCAGAGTCAGTATTCATCCTTAGATGAAGCAAAGGCAGCACCACCTTAAGATAAAGAAGATAAAGCAGAGTCAGTATCCATTCTAAGATGAAGCAAAGGCAGCACCACCTAAGATAAAGCAGAGTCAGTATCCATTCTAAGATGAAGCAAAGGCAGTACCACGTAAGATAAAGCAGAGTCACTATCCATCCTAAGATGAAGCAAAGGCAGTACCACCTAAGATAAAGCAGAGTCAGTATCCATCCTATTATTAAGCAAAGGCAATACCCCCTTAGATAAAGCAGAGACAGTATCCATCCTAAGATGAAGCAAAGGCAGTACCACCTAAGATAAAGCAGAGTCAGTATCCATCCTATTATTAAGCAAAGGCAATACCCCCTTAGATAAAGCAGAGACAGTATCCATCCTAAGATGAAGCAAAGGCAGTACCACCTAAGATAAAGCAGAGTCAGTATCCATCCTAATATTAAGCAAAGGCAATACCCCCTTAGATAAAGCAGAGACAGTATCCATCCAAAGATTAAGCAAAGACAGTACCAATTTAAGATGAAGCAGAGATGGTACCACCCTAACTTAAAGCGGAGAGACAATATCCATCCTAAGTTTAAACAGAGACCTAAGATTAAGCAGAGATGGTACCACCTTAAGATAAAGCAGAGTCAGTATCCATCCTAAGATTAAGCAAAGGCAGCACCTCCTTAAGATAAAGCAGAGACAATATCCATCCTAAGATTAAGCAAAGACAATACCAACTTAAGATACAGCAGAGACAGTATCCATCCTAAGTTTAAGAAAAGACAGTACCACCTTAAGATAAAGCAGAGACAATATAGACAGAGATGAAGCAGGGCATATCACCAGCCAGCAAGAGTATACAGAGCTGATATTGACTGAAGCTAATCCAACAGGTAACTGTGATGTAAAAGCTGCAATCTTTCGTAATAAATAAATTTTATACAGGGTGTCCCAAAACATATGTTACACTTTAAACCGTTATAAAAAATTTATACCTCAAGGTACATTAATGAAATTTGGATTATATAATAACATTGTTATAAATTTTTTGTCAAGCATAAATTTGTCAGAGTTTCTTTATTAATCATCAACATTTTTTCTTTAGAATAACGTATG
Organism: Saccostrea glomerata; assembly: GCA_003671525.1. NCBI lineage: Eukaryota > Metazoa > Mollusca > Bivalvia > Ostreida > Ostreidae > Saccostrea > Saccostrea glomerata. Next base: position 3,043,016 of record PRKT01000003.1, on the reverse strand, counting down.
TCATTTAGCAACATGTTCGAAATGACGACGTCCCTGAAATAACGTTGTTTGAACACCATTTCTGACTTTTTTTTATCAAGCGTTAAATGTAACATTCTAACAGTTTAGAGGTCTTCCACATTAAAATTAGGTTTCAACAAACAACAGAATTTAAAATTTTCTTTAACAGCATTGTTAAAATGGAATTGGGAATCAACAGAAAACATGCATCTGTTAAATTTTCCGGGTAGGGTCTAATTAAAATCTCATGGGCAAACCCTAAACGACTCCTAATTCTGTCCCTTTCTAATGTTGTGTTACACTTATCTTGTAACAATGAAAATTAAATCAAATTTGAGTATAAATTTTAATTTATGAACACTAAATTTTCCAAAGGTGTTATCTTGTCCATGCAGGACCCGTCTAAGGAAATTTTAGTAAAGTTTTTAGTGATAATGATAACACTATCAATTGTATTAATGTTCTCTTTGGTACGGGCATTCCTAGGTCTTCTAATACCAGAATTAAGTCATGTTTCATTTTATATGGTGCCTTTAACTTCAAACTCCCTCACAATAAGTAAACTAGTCGTCTGTTAGGCACTTTCATGACAGGATGCTGTTTTCTCATGGTTATAATGACTAAAGTAGCAGATTTAGACTCATAGTAAAGTATTACAATTTCTACCAGCTGTTCACACGGATGTTCAATATTAAAAATATGATGACGTCATTAGGGCATCATTATTATCTATGTTTTTTTCTCAGAATTTCTTGAAAGTTTGTCAGATAAAATGTATGCTAATATACTAGATGTTGACAAAATATCTTTGTGATTGATATTGGTTTGATAAAGTTATAGACGATTGAACTTTTTTTGGTTTTTTGGTTTTTTTGGTTTTTTTGGTTTTTTGTAGTTTTTTTGGTTTTTTTTTCATGCATGTACGAGATAAACCCAACACCATGATGTTGCATATACAACTAAACATCAATGAGTTGTTGTCCATCTCAAAGGGCCTCGCTCCACCTAAGGGACATCAGGATGAGAGGGCTTTGTAAAGGACCTTGACATATGACCTTCAATCCACTGGTACTCTGGAGAACATATGAGATGAAGCTCAAGGGAACACAAAATAATGATCTTGACAATGAATTCACATAGATGTCATCTATGACCTTGAAATCTTACAAAAACCTTGGTTTAAAGCTAAACTACACCATTGAACTAAGTGGAATTCTATAGGTTACTGAGTAAATACATGCTGAAAAGAGCTAAGAGTTGGTATAATAAAGAACCCGAACCTCCTGTCATTGTATAAAAATCATATCCGCCTATAAACCCTGGAATATTTTACTATGTTAACAGATATGTTCTTCACCTCTGACCTTTGGTTCAAGGACTCTACAAAGGGGAGATAAATATGCTAACTATGATAAAGGTGACAAGACCTTGACTTCTGACCTAGAAACTGTATAAAGACACTATATATGGGTGAAGTATAAGCCAGAAAGGGCTAAAATGAGAGAAAACATGTACCTTTTAGTTCAAAAACTCTGCAAAGGGGAAAAATATGTTCACTATGATAAAGATGACAAGACCTTGACCTCTGACCAAGAAGCTGTTCATTACTGGACTTCCTAAAGGGCTAATATGAGAGAAAATATGCTCCAAATAATAATATAACATGCAGATGTGGTTTCTACATTCACCTTTTGAAAACTGGTTCAAGGTTACTGCAGTTTAAACCAGTTTGAGATATGAGAAGAGAATACATTCTGGGTAAACAGTGTCAGACAAACGGACAAACTGATCATAATCAAAGCGGGCCCTAAATATTGAAAACAAAACCACTCACTTTTCATCTACGTCTGGACAGAGCAGCCGTGGCGAGGCGAGGGTGGTGGACGGAAAAAAAACGTGTGTGCAGATGGGACATTCAAAAATTAATTTAACAATATTGAAAACAATAAACATGCATTGAAATTCAGACACTTGACAATATACAAATATATGTAAAAAAATGCATTTGTCAAAAAGGACATCAACCAAAAATTGTAGAACACAGCTACATATATGCTATACCCAGAAATTCAAATACTGGTCTACATTGGGCCAACGTTGGCCCAACATATCTGGCCAACATTGGGCCGATGAGCAAACTTACATTGGGCCAATGTCATTTGCCAACATTGGCCCAATGTAACCGATGACATTGGCCCAACGTTGGCCCAATGTTAGCATGCTATCTGGGGAAGACCCAGAAACAACAAATTTAATGAAAAACGGCTATAAAAGGGTCAATTTTTGCATCATTTGACTCGTACGGCTATTTTCAGGTGCATATTCCAATAAAATCAAACACATTTAACTGAATATTTGTCCTATTTATATTCACCTACAACACAGTCATTAGCTACTTTTTGAAAAAAAATGTATAAATCAGTATTTTTTTTAATTCTTTTTATGAGCCAAAATTCCTGCCGAATCGCCATCTAAAGCGCTCATTTTCTTTTCCGCATTCTTCATGACATGGAGAAGACTGCGCACCAATCTACTGAAAGAAACTGGGGCATTTACTAACCCAAATGGCATCTTTCTAAGATTGGTACAAACCAGCAGTTTTAGAAAATGAAGTCAGTGGTTTGCTATCCTTGCTAAGTGGATAGCAAATGCAAGGGCTATGAAATGAATCAACAAAAATAGTAGTTGATCTTCGATTTAATTCTTATAGACCTAAATTGAATATGGTGTAATAGGATAGCACTCAATGGCTATCTCACTTTATACACCAATGATTTTCTCGCGGTAAGCGCTGTATGGCTATTCACGAAAATGCATGATGGTAAAAGGGGATGATCAGCCTCAATCCTTCATAAATTCCAAGGCAGACATTTATAAAGAATAATAAGGTACTCCAGTAAAATGAAAATAAATGAAAAGAGTAAAATAACTTGAGATGATGGTTTATTGAAGAGATAGTACTAATTAATCAAAACAAATAAAATCAATGAATAAATCCAAAGTTTACATAATTGGCTGCAGTCGTCTGTGAAAAATTCTCTTCATCAAAAATACTTTACGAAATTACACAGAAAAGATATCTAAATTTACAACATATTAAATTGAAACTTGTCAAATATTTAAATTAATATGAAAATTCCGATAAAAATCTAGCCAAATATTTAGGAAAGAGAAAAGGGGTGGAGAGTCCCTGTTGAACAACTGAACTCTTTTTTTTTTATACTAACAGGAAATGGACTCCGTTCCAAACTAATGGAATCTGATGAAATACAATGGTATGTCCTTTCAAAGAGATGATATATATGTTTTTAAGCACTTAAACCCTGTGTGGTATTTTAAAAGTTAATTTTGAAACCAATATGAGGTTAAGCTTGACGTTCCTCAAGGTAAGGTCGTCTTCCAATGCCCCAAGAATTATATATGACTTTAACCTTTGAACTCAACTTTTCAACTTGTGATCTAAAATCAACAAGATCTTTAGTCATTTACTACTTAGGGAGTATCAGTTGGCAGATGTCTGACAAGAAATTATTCTTTTTTATACTGAGCTAGAAAAAAATCATCCTTTGTCCATATTCTTTGATCCTAGCTATCTTGACCTTTAATCTTGTAAAATCAAAATCAAAAATAATTCGTATATACATGTTGTATATAACTCTAACTTTTAAAGTAATGATACATTTGCATTTTAATAAAATAATAGAAAAATGACAAAAACTCGAGGCATGAGAAATATATAACTCCACGTTTCTGTATGCCGACATGGTAATTGTCAATAAAGTGAATTGAATTGAATAGTTTACAAACATACATTAAACAATTGATATTATATTTATTATAGCATATCTTTTCATAAAATAATTACAAATAATTCAAATTACACAACTAAATTCTTCATTCCCCAAATGACAAAGAAAAGAAGGCTATCCTACTATTCTTTTTAAGTATTACAATCATATTTCAAATTAATTTGTATGATTGTATTACAATATTTCAAATTAATTTTCATGATTTCATAAATAATATTGAAGTACACAATATCTCCAAGTATAGGTATGGCTTAGATTAAATCTGCCCTTGATCTGTTTTATTTATTGTTCTTAAATTTTTAAAAAGGAAAATTAATTTTTATATGCTTCCTATATTTCTTATTTTCACATATGTTGATGTTAAGAGTTATATGATACAAAATGATACAATTGCCAAAAGTATAGAAAGATATCCACTTTTTACCGATTATTTTGCTCTATTCTGTTGTAATAGATTCTATAAAGCTTTCTAAAGCTTTAAGCAGTATTATTGCTTTGTTAAGAGAGTGTTTTTTTGAAATACTTGAAAACCTAGTTCATATCATAGTTATATTAATTTCAGACATTTCCAAAAAATTCTTTTTGTCTTTTATTGTTAAATCTATTCTTTTTTTTAGTACCACATGTATTATAGTTATTTTAAGCAGAAAAAATAACCCATTTTCTTAACCACAGCATAGCCAGAAATATTGTCCCTGTTAGAATTCAAACTCAATCATTAATTTTATATTCAAAGTTGCATGAGCCATGTGAATATGATATGCAAGTACCTCAGCAAATCATTAACTATTCAAGAATTCCCCCTTATAAAGAAGTCAAGACACTACTGGTCATGCTCAGAAATTATAAATTATTACATAATATAACATACAATATATTAGAATGATATACATGTTACATACCGTAATATTATATAATGTACTTATTACATATTTTCAAAAATTCATTAATAATTCATTAAAAATATACAAAAAATAAGTGCTAGCCCTATTAAAATCTACATTGTGTTAATGCCTAGATATGGGTATCAACATATATATTCCTAGCTAATAAATACACACCCACCTAATAAATCTCTTTAAATATGACTTGATTCCCAAATCCCACCCAAAAATCAAAACTTAGGAAGGCACTAGCATTACTAATTAAAGACATTGTGCTAATCACTACACTACTGTAATGGTTTGGATTTTCAACACAGATGTACAGGCATCCACTATCATCACAATGAAAACAAATATGTAATCTATTGAGGCATGCTATTGAGATATGAGGTAATATAATAATACATAGAAATACTGTTATTTACAGTAATGCTTCCAATCCTCTCTATATAAATATGCCCTAATCTTCCCTAAAAGTAGTGAATCAATGCAAAAAATTTGCTAAACATGCAGTTATCTGGCTGTTTTTTTTAAAATCACATTGAATTTGATCAATAGTATGAATTGTGTTTAAATGTGGAAGGATTTAAGCTTTAGCCTCAATTTATCAATGGGCATAAGGATGCTGTGCTGGACGTTAAAATGTATCCAACATCCCCTTACAACCCTCCCTCTATATTGACTGTGCTACATACATACAATCCTACCTCCATATTGGCTGTGCTAAATATTACATACACCAATTGTACCCCACATCTCCTCGCACCCTCCATCCATATTGGCTGTGCTAAATATTACATCCCACAGCAAACCTCCCTCCATATTGGCTTTGCTACATACATATTGTACCCCACATCCCCACACAAACCTCCCTCCATATTGGCTTTGCTACATACATATTGTACCCCACATCCCAACACAAACCTCCCTCCATATTGGCTTTGCTACATACATATTGTACCCCACATCCCCGCACAAACCTCCCTCCATATTGGCTGTGTTACATACATATTGTACCCAACATCCCCACACAAACCTCCCTCCATATTGGCTGTGTTACATACATATTGTACCCCACACAAACCTCCCTCCATATTGGCTGTGCTAAATATTAAACATTGTATCCAACATCTCCTACCAACCCTCCATACATATGAGGAAATCCTGCTGAGATTTAAGGGAGTGTGACTAACCACTGTACACAATTATATAACACATTCATTACTAATACTTCACCCTTTCTGAACAAATTACAATAGTCACCATATAAAGTTTCCAACCCCAACCCCCCATTTGTGTTATCTTCTATCTACTGATTCAACAATTTTTTTTATTCTGCAGGGGAGAAAGGATGACCATGGTACCTGTATTCTTGAAGGTGACTGTGACCTATATTTACATTTTGTCCCAACTTCATCTAGATCAAATGATTCATTCATCAATTATCTTAAGAATTAGTAGTGATACAGATCATTGCACAATGATGAACAAATTAAACATTATTCATAGATAAGCTAGCATATATGTAATGAATTTAATATGTGCATCAATCAGCTAGCTCATTAGAATTCTTAAGTATCCTAAAATTCATCAACAGTCCATTAGATCAAAAAATACCTCGCTATAATAATATTTGATGGCAAAATAAGTCATTGTTAAGTAGAGGTAGGTATTTCTATGCTTTCTATAAGTTAATATTTATATATTTGTACACTCCTCAAAATTCTTCAATGGATAGGGCTTTCAGTTGAAAATATGATCCAAATGAAAAAACAGCAACAGGAGCCATTTAGAGAAGTCATTGTGACCTACTTTAGGGGTATGTTATATCCTCCATTTTATGATGGTTTGAATAAGGATTAAGCCTCAACCCATATCAGAAAGGCAACATATTCATGCTTACTAAAAATTTTCAAAAACACATGAATCCCATAAAAAACAATATAACCATGCACACACCGATTTAGCATCCAAGAAAATTTCAGCGCATAAACATGTCATCTCACTGATTCAGGCTTCAACCCTTAAAAGCTAAGTGAATTACATAATTTCCACAGTGAAAAATGGCAAGTTTGCGAGGGTAGCATGTAACGAGTCTCACAGCTCTTACCACTCTCTTAATCCCAATACTGGGTAGCACATAATGAGTGTCACAAACCCATCCCTACTCTCTAAATCCTAATACAGGGCAGCAAGTAATGAGTCTCACAACCCCTCCCTCTCTCCAAATCAAAAATGCTGGGTAATTCATAACAAATATCACAATCCCTCCCTCTCTACAAATCTCAACACTGGGTAGCACGTAATGAGTCTCACAACCCCTCCTTCTCTCTCAATCCCAATACTGTGCAGCACTGAGAGTCTCACAACCCTCACCCATCTCTAAATCCCAACACTGGGTAGCACATAATGAGTCTCACAATCCCTTCCTCTCTCCAAATCTCAATGCTGGGTAATTCATAACAAATATCACAACCCCTCTCTCTCTACAAATCTCAACACTGGGTAGCACGTAACGAGTCTCACAACCCCTCCTTCTCTCTAAATCCCAATACTTTGTAGCACTGAGAGTCTCACAACCCTCACCCATCTCTAAATCCCAACACTGGGTAGCACGTAATGAGTCTCACAACCCCTTCCTCTCTCCAAATCTCAATGCTGGGTAATTCATAACAAATATCACAACCCCTCCCTCTCTACAAATCTCAACACTGGGTAGCACGTAATGAGTCTCACAACTCCTCCTTCTCTCTAAATCCCAATATTGTGTAGCACTGTGAGTCTCACAACCCTCCCCCTTCTCTAAATCCCAACACTGGGTAGCAGGTAATGAGTCTCACAACCCCTTCCTCTCTCTAAATCCTAATACTGGGTAGCATATAACGAGTCTCACAACCCCTCCCCCTCTCCTAATCTCAATACTGGGTAGCACGTAACGAGTCTTACAACCCCTGCTTCTCTCTAAATCCCAATACTTAGAGATGGTCTATTAATCCCTCCCTCTCTTTAATAATCTCAATATTTGGTAGCACGTTACCAGTCTCACAACCCCTCCCAGTATCTCTATTCTACTACTGGGTAGCACTTCAGAGTTTTACCTTTGACCAACATAAGGGGGATGTAAAATCTTCCATTTTTATATGGTTTGAATAAGGAGCCCCATGTCAGAAAGGCAACATATTCATGCTAACTAAAAATTTTCAATAACACATGAATCCCATCAAAACAATTAATAAGCACACACCGATTTAGCATCTTAGAAAATCTCAGTACATAAACATGTCATCTCACTGACTAATTAAGGCTCCAACCATTAATGGTTTAGTGAATTACACAATTTTCATGGTGACAATTCAGACATATGAAGATACTTGAACTGTAATTCATAGATATACTTTTATGTCACCCTTAACTTCTCCAATACTAGACTCCTACTCTTCAATGCAGTGTGACAAATGGACAAAACAAATGCCTTACATTCATCAATGGCATGTACAGATGCCGATTAAAGTATAAAGAATTCCTTTGTATAGGCAGGAAGCATTAACCCATATACTGTCCAAAATGATGTTACATTGCATCCAAGCTCCTCTCACAACCCCTCCCCTCTCTAAATCTCAGTACTGGGTAGTTCATAACAAATATCACAACCCCTCCCCTCTCTCTAAATCTAAATACTTGGTAGCGTGTAATGAGTCTCTCAACCCCTCCCCCTCTCCAAATCCCAATACTAAGTAGCATGTATTGAATCTCACAACCCCTCCCCCTCTCCAAATCTCAATACTGGGTAGCATGTAACGAGTCACACAACCCCTCCCTCACTCCAAATCTCAATACTGGGTAGCATATAACGAGTCTTACAACCCCTCCCCCTCTCCAAATCTCAATATTGGGTAGCATGTAAGGAGTCTCACAACCCCTCTCCCTCTCTCTCCAAATCTCAATACTGGGTAGCATATAACGAGTCTAACAACCCTCCCCTTCTCCAAATCTCAATACCGGGTAGCATGCAACAAGTCTCACAGCTCTTACCACTCTCTTAATCCCAATATTGAGTAGCACTTAATGAGTGTCACAACCTCTCCCTCTAGATCCCAATACTGGGTAGCACTGCAAGTCTATTAACCCCTCCCTCTCTTTAATAATCTCAATATTTGGTAGCACGTAACCAGTCTCACAATGCCTCCTAGTACCCCTATTCTACTACTGGGTAGTACTTCACAGTTTTACCTATGACCAACATAAGGGATATGTTAAATCTTCCATTTTAATATGGTTTAAATAAGGAACCCCATGTCAGAAAGGCAACATATTCATGCTAACTTAAAATTTTCAAGAACACATGAATCCCATCAAAACAATAAGCACACACCGATTTAGCATCCTAGAAAATCTCAGTACATAAACATGTCATCTCACTGACTAAGGCTCCAACCCTTAATACTTAAGTGAATTACACAATTTTCATGGTGAAAACTGACAATTCATTAAGATACTTGAACTTTAATTCATAGATATACTTTTATGTCACCCTTAACTTCTCCAATACTAGACTCCTACTCTTCAATGCAGTGCAACAAATGGACAAAACAAATGCTCTACATTCATCAATGGCATGTACAGATGCCGATTAAAGTATAATTAAGAATTCTTTTGTATAGGCAAGAAGCATTAACCCATATACAATCCAAATGATGTTACATTGCATCCAAGCTCCTCTCACAACCCCTCCCCCTCTCCAAATCTCAATACTGAGTAGCATGTAACGAGTCTCTCAGCTCTTACCCCTCTCTAAATCCCAATATTGAGTAGCACATAATGAGTGTCACAGACCAAACCCTTCTCATTAAATCCTAATACTGGGTAGCACATAACAAGTCTCACAACCCCTCCCTTCTTTAAATCCCAATACTGGGTAGCACATAACTAGTCTCACAACCCATCCCCTCATTAAATCTCAACACTGGGTAGCATGTAATGAGTCTCACAACCCCTCCCTCTCTCCAAATCTCAATACTGGGTAGCACGTAACGAGTCACACAACCCCTCCCTCACTCCAAATCTCAATACTGGGTAGCATATAATGAGTCTCACAACCCCTCCCCCTCTCCAAATCTCAATACTGGGTAGCATGTAATGAGTCTCTCAGCTCTTACCACTCTCTAAATCCCAATATTGAGTAGCACATAATGAGTGTCAAAAACCCATCCCCTCTCTTTAAATCCTAATACTGGGTAGCACATACCAAGTTTTATAACCCCTCCCTTCTCTAAATCCTAAAACTGGGTAGCTCATAACAAGTCTCACAACCCCTCCTACTCTAAAAATCCCAATACTGGGTAGAATGTAAACTCTTTCAATTGCAATACTGGTTAGAATGTACCAAATCTCACAATCCCCTCCCCCTTCTCAAAATCCCAATACTGGATAGCTCATAGTCCAACAACCCCTCCCACTCTAGATTCTAATACTGTATAGCATATAATAAGTCTCAAAACCCATCCCACTCTCGCAATCCCAATACCGGGTTGTCATGCGAGTCTCACAACCCCTCCCCTCATTAAATCCAAATTTTGGGTAACACCATGAGTCTCACAACCCCTCCCTCTCTCTAAATTGCAATACTAAGTAGCACATAATGAGTCTCACAACCCCTCCTTTTCCCTAAATTCCAATACTGGGTTGCAGTACATATAACAAGCCTCGCATACCCCTCCCTCTCTCTAAATCCAAATGCTAAGTAGAATGTAAACTCTTTCAATTGCAATATTGGTTAGCATGTACCAAATCTCACAATCCTCCTCCCCCTTCTCAAAATCCCAATACTGAATAGCTCATAGTCTCAAACCTCTCCATCTCTAAATCCCAACACTGGGTAGCACATAATGAATCTCACAACCCTCCCTCTTTCTAATCCCTCATACTGGGTAGCATGTAATGAGACTCACAACCCCTCGCCCTCTTTAAATCCCAAGACTGGGTAGCTCATAGTCTCAAAACCCCTACCTCTCTAAATCCCAAGACTGGGTAGCACATAATGAGTCTCACAACCCTCCCTCTTTCTAAATCCTAATACTGGGTAGCATGTAACGAGACTCACAACCCGTTACTCTCTTTAAATCCCAAGACTGGGTAGCTCATAGTCTCAAAACCCCTTCCTTTCTTTAAATCCCAATACTGGGTAGCACTGGGAGTCTCATCCCCCCCCCCCACTCTCTCTCTAAATCTCAATACATGTACTGGGTAGCATGTAACAAGTCTCACATCCCCTTTCAAACCTAACTCCCAATACTGGGTAACACTACTACAAGTCTCATGACCCATCCCACTCTCAAAATCTCACAGCAATAGGCCATTTTTAGAAAGAAGTCATTGTGACATACTTTAGGGGTATATTATAGCCTCCATTTTAATATGGTTTGAATGAATGCCTCAACCCATGTCAGAAAAGCAACATATTCATGTTAACTAAAATTTTTCAAGAACACATGAATCCCATAAAAAACAATATTAAGCATGCACACACCGATTTAGCATCCAAGAAAATTTCAGTACATAAATATGTCATCTCACTGACTCAGGCTTTAATCCTCAATAGTTAAGTGAATTGCACAATTTCCACAGTGAAAACTGGCAATTACAAAATATTTGGATACTTGAACCCCAATTCATAGAGATACTGTAATGTAACCCTTAGCTTCCTAAATACTAGAACCCTACTCTTAAATGCAGTGCAACAAATGGACAAAACAAATGGTATATACAGATGCTGATAAAAGTATAAAGAATTTTTTTGTGTAGGCAGGAAGCCTTAGCCCATGTTCTGTCCAAAATAATGATTCTGTTATATTACACCCAAAATCCTCTCACAACTCCTCCTTCTCTCTAAATCCCAAAACTGGGTTGCCCTGTGAGTCTCACAACCCCTCCCTCTCTCTAAATCCCAATACTGGGTTGCCCTGTGAGTCTCACAACCCCTCCTTCTCTCTAAATCCCAATACTAAGTAGCAGGTAATGAGTCTCACAACCCCTCCTTCTCTCTAAATCCCAATACTGGGTAGCACTGCAAGTCCAACAACCCCTCCTTCTCTCTAAGTCCCAATACTAAGTAGCAGGTAATGAGTCTCACATCCCCCTCTCTAAATCCTAATACTAGATCACACACAACAAGTCTCATAGACCTTCCCACTATCTAAATCCCAATACTGGGTAACACTAGATATTAAAGGGTGCATTTTCAGAGACCCTTGTTAAACTCAGTATAAATGGGAACCTTCAGCCCTTATTCTTCTAATGGCATAAACTTTTGCAACAGCTACCCCCTCCCCCCACTCACTGGAGATTCTGTCGTCCGACATGCCAGTACTTGGCCCTAGCGAGACCATTACATTTCTTATACCCATTCATATTTGTTCAACTTAAATGCCCTTAATTTATGTGATGTCAACACTACAAAATAATGAATATCTCTTCAAAATAAATCTCATAATGAGCTCAAACACAACTCCTTAAGTGTATGCACAAAGATCAAATAGAGTCAAAATCCCAAACCTTACTAAAACATCCATATTGATATTCCAATACAACACTCAAATATTGGACTGAGGGTCACAGTTACACAGACTTAACACATTAATTCTAAGTTGCATCAAATGAAAATATCTCAAAGCTTTGGCCTATCATTAAATTATGTGATCTAGACAAGGATTAGAAGCAGTTGGAGAGGGATCGCAAAAGCCATCCATGGGACTGATAGGGATTAGGACTGATCCCTACCTCCCTCCCCGCAATGATTGGAGATAGATCCCAAAATGTGTTCATGGGACTGAATTATAATAGGGATTAGAACCGACTCCTACCCCCTTCCCTAAAATGCCATATTATTTACAATGAATCAACAAAAAATGAAACTGCAAGGGCTAGCACACCATTACCAGGGTTACCAGAAGAAAAAATTACAATGAACCTTATATTAAACTCATACACACTTACAAACATAACATACACACATAAAAATATATACGTAAGCTTGAGACGTGTAATGTCCAAACATCAAAAAAGTCCATCTCCTTTAATCCGTTATTCTTCTGCTGAGTCCCGTCAGTCTGGTATTCCGCTCTTTCTCCTGTATAAAACAACCAATCATAATCACTCAGGGTTTTTATCCCTCCAATTAGGAAAAGCACTAATGGTATTTAATTGAGAAAGTAGCAACAAAATAGAGATATTATATTAAGAATTTTCTATCAATTCACATCCTGAATTTATATTTGTATCGAAAAAGTCATAAATTAAATTTCATGCAAGTTTTAATAAGTATGGACTCAAATGACCTATTAAGAAAGTTTGTGCATGAACTTGGATGATTTACTAAGAAAGTTTGAGCATGGATTCAAGTAACCTACTGAGAAAGTTTGAGTAAAAAGTGTACTATCTTGCCTTCCGATGTTCAGATCATTAGCCACCAATCTGAAATCTTCTTCTGTCCTATATGTTCTTCTATGACTGGTGTAGAACGTCAGTCCAACTCTCTGTCTGTTAACAAAGAACAAAGGAAAGTTGAAAAAAAAATATTAACACATTATCTAATGACAAAGAAATGATATTTTATACAGAAAAATATGTGTTATGTTTTATTTTTATGTTAGATAAAAGTTCCTCACTTTCCATACAAAACATTAATGCTCTTGAATACTAGCTAGATCCAAGCTAGCCTTACTTTATATATTATCAAATAATATAAAGAGTTCAACAGAACTAATGTTCTTAGAGTGAATTGAGTAGAGCTTGTATCTTACCCTCACTTGTACAGTAGGTTGCAGTCAATGTGTATTCAAACTTTTCCATCAACAGTAAGATTTGATCAAAACCAGCCTTGTCCCTTGTCTGTTAACACCAAACATGTACAGATCAATTTATGAAGGTGTGAAGAATTCACCAAGTGAGAAATAGAGATATAACTTTACAGAATACAAGGAGTGGATCTTACTTCTTACAATTTCCTGCGTGCCAAAGTCAATTCCAGCTCTCTGTACTCCTTTAATTGGTGTTTAACTCTTCCTAACTCAAAGAATGGGTGACTGCAGTCAAAGATTGCTTAACCATTGTTCTGTTAACATAGAAAGTTTAGAGTCAAATATGTGTTCTAATTAGACAGAGAATAGATACCGAAATTTTGATAGCACAGAAAATGCTGATCATTTCCTACCACTGAACAACTGGCTGCTGGCAAAATGGACACCCTATACTCTGGCAATGATCTCCTCTTACTGTGTGGATATCTGGTGTCCAGCTCTGGGCGTTCATGTTGAAGAAATAGACAGCAGTTTTTATTTTTGCAATTTAGATTCTGATTTTCTGTTGTAACTTTATTAAAGACTGGTATTAGAACTTATTTGACTCTTCATGTAAACAGAATTACAGTTTGTCCAAATCCCAATACAAAGAATGCACTCTGACAACACTACTTGAAAAGAAGAGTCCAGGAAGTTTAGATCACTGAATTAAGCTAATCACTGAATAGAGGGTAAGATACAAATTATTGATTCCATTTCTTCTGCTAATCTCAACTCTTGTAATCTAAGAAATCTGAAGTCTTTGTATAGGATCAACAAAAGTACCAAGAGCTAAAGTAAACTGTGTCTAAACTTTTAGATGCAGGTTAGATAGATGTCAAATTACAGATGACAACACAATGTCATTGAGACCATAACCAGAAGGTGGGGTTTCCACTATGTCGACCAGCCAACATTTACCAAAGTGGTAAGAAACAAGCTTCACATGGAGGACCACGCAAAGAAAAAAAACACTTGGTGAAGAAGAAAACCATACAATTGAAGAGAAGAGGACCACACAAGGAAAAGGAGACCACATGGTGAAGAAGAGGACCACACAATTGAAGAAAAGAGGACCACACAATTGAAGAAAAGAGGACCACACAAGGAAGACGACCACACAAGGAAGAGGACCACACAAGGAAGAAGAGGACCAAACACGGAAGAAGAGGACCAAACAAGGAAGAGAGGACCACACAAGGAAGAGAGGACCATTGCCAAGATACTGGGTATCTACTAGAAAAACAGGTCAACATTGGCCGAAGTGGTAAGAAATAGACAGTGTTTCTTTTTTTTGCAATTTAGATTTTCTGTTTTCACTTTATTCAAGACTGGAACTATAGTATTTCAATGACTTTTGACTCTGTTTGTTTACAGAATTGTAGATAGCCCCAATCCCAATACAAAGATTGAATTCAGGGTGTTGGGATTAACTGAAGCCAACCACTGAATAAAGGGTAAAGTACTACTAACTTATTTCATTTCGTCTGCATATTTCAACTCTTATAAACTAAGCTCTCTTTGATCTGGAATCTTGGTATCTAATTAAGGAAAGTACCAAGAGCTTAAATAAACTGTGTCTAAACTTTATTTGCAGGTATAAACAGATGCCAAATTCTAGACACCATCACATGGACAAGAAGGCAATTACCAGATGAGGATTCCATTATGTCGATGAGCCAAAGAAGAAGGTGACTACACTAGGAAGAAGAGGGGGACCACATGATGAAGGAGAGGACCACACAAGAAAGAGGAGACCATTGCCAGGATACATGGTATCCACAAAAGGAACAGTCTAACATTGGCCAAAGTGGTAAGAAACAAACAACAGGTGTTTTGCAATTTTGATTTGATTTGCTATTTTCACTTTATTTAAGACTGGTACTAGTACTTATTTGACTCTCGAATCTGTATTTTAACAGAATTGTAGTTAGCCCCAATCCCAATACAAAGAATGCATTCCACCAACACTTATTCAATAGAAGAGTCCAGGGTATTGTGATCTACTGAAGCCAAGCACTGAATAAAGGGTAAGGTACAAATGACTGATTCCAATTCTTCTGCTTATCTCAACTCTTGTAAACTAAAAATCTGAAATCTATCTAATCAACAAAAGTACCAAGAGCTTAAGTAAACTGTGTCTAAACTTTTTGATGCAGGTACAGATATATGCAAAACAATGCCAATGAGACTATAACCAGGAGACTGGGTTTACACTGTGTTGACAATCCAACATTGACCAAAATGGTAAGACACACACTGCATGTGGAGGACTACACAAAGAAGCAAAGGACCACATGGGGAAGAAAAGGAGGACAATACAAAGAGGAAGAGGACCACACAAGAAAGAAGATTACACAAGGAAGAGGAGCCATTGTCAGGTTACTCGGTATCTGGAACAGACTGGAACAGAACTTAAATGACTTTTAACTCTGTTCTAAATGAATTGTAGTTAGTACAAATCCCAATACAAAGAATTCAATCTGACAACATTACTTGTGAGAAGAGTCCAGGGAGTTAGAATCAACTGTAGCCAACCACTTAATAGACGGTATGGTAAAAAATTACTGATTCCATTTCTTCTGCTAATTTTAACTAGTAAACTAAGCTGTCTTTGGTCTTGAATCTTAGTATCTAATCAAAAAAAGTACCTTTTAGATGGAGGTAAAGATAGATGCAAAATTACAGACAACAACACAATGACAATTTGATCATAACCAGGATACTGGATTTCCACTATGTTGACAATCTAACATTGACCAAAATGGTAAAACACACACTGCATGTGGAGGACCACATACTTAAGAAGAGGACCACAGGGTGAAGAGGAGGACCACGTGGTGAAGAAAAGGAGGACCACACAAGGAAGAGGAGGACCACATGAAGAGGAACCAATACTGACCAAAGTGGTAAGAGGCAAGATGCATTTGTTTTTGATTGCTATCTTTTGTCCTTAGACAATCCAATAAGGACATTCATTAGACTTCTTGACTTGTATATTAACAGAATAATGGTTACACAAGCTTTGATTTCATGATCAAGGACATTCCCATCACTTACAAGGAGGAGTCCACCGAACCAAGATCCACTGCAGCCAGCCATAGAAGAAAGGGTAAGATACAGATTAATTGGGCTGAATCCATGGCTTGTGCTTCTTTACACTTGATTATGATTTATGTGCTCATCTAAGCTGATGAAGAATGAATCTTTGATCTAAAATCTCAATATTCTATAATAAAGCTACTTGGAGCTTATATTAACTATCGATTTCTTGACAATATTTCAGATGACAGCAGGAATGGACAGATGCCGAACTGAGGACGATCAAAGAAGAAGAAACCAACAGGCTAACATTGGACAACATGGTAAGAAACAAGTTGCATATGATATTTAATTGATTTGATATCTTTTATTTTGAGTCAACCCCATTAAGACACATTGCATCCTCTTGACTCTCTTTATTTTCAGAACAATGGTTAGTAAGGCTTCAATTTGTGGCAGAGAATACAACTATCACTCTTTAGGAGGAGTTTAGCCAGGAAAGATCCACTGCAGCCAGCCATGGAAGAAAGGGTAAGATAGAAATCAAATATACTAAATCTGTTGTTTCTGCTCTTTCACACATGATTTGGGCTTCTGTTGATGTAAAATCTCTGTCTTTAGAAAATGAGATACAAAATACTGGAAGATTACATCACCTGTCAACATGAACGCCCAGAGCTGGACACCAGATATCCACACAGTAAGAGGAGATCATTGCCAGAGTATAGGGTGTCCATTTTGCCAGCAGCCAGTTGTTCAGTGGTAGGAAATGATATGCATTTTCTGTGCTATCAAAATTTCGTTTTCTATTCTCAGTCTAATTAGAACACATATTTGACTCTAAACTTTCTATGTTAACAGAATAATGGTTTAGCAATCTTTGACTGCAGTTACCCATTCTTTGGGTTAGGAAGAGTTAAACACCAACTAAAGGAGTACAGAGATCTGGAATTGACTTTGACATGCAGGAAATCGTAAAAAGTAAGATCTACTCCTTGTATTTTGTAAAGTTATATCTCTATTTCTCACTTGGTGAATTCTTCACACCTTCATAAACTGATCTGTACATGTTTGGTGTTAACAGACAAGGGACAAGGCTGGTTTTGATCAAATCTTACTGTTGATGGAAAAGTTTGAATACACATTGACTGCAACCTACTGTACAAGTGAGGGTAAGATACAAGCTCTACTCAATTCACTCTGAGAAATTCCATAACTCGAAGAACATTAGTTCTGTTGAACTCTTTATATTATTTGATAATATAAAGTAGGGCTGGGACGATCCACCGGTGCACCGATGCATCAAAGTATTCACTTTGACGATATATGAATCGATTCATCTAATTTAGTATCACGATACCTGACTGCACTTTTTTTTAATTTCCAAAAATGTCCGGGCTCTAGAATTCGAAATTTTTAGTCCTTTAGTCTGTATCATCAAGACGTTTAAACAATCAGAAATAAAGTACAAACGTCTTGGTGATACAGAATTCAAAATACAAGCGTCAGAATGGTGTCAGACACGCCGGATTATGTTAAATCAACAAAAACCCAATGGAAGTAAGTCAGGTTTCTGTTGAATTAGTTTATTTTTTATAATCTGTAATGTTCCAAATTAAATGTTCTAAAAAAATATTTAGTTTTTTTTTGGTTTTAAATGTATCGTGATATGTATCGTATTGCACCTAAGGTATCGTGATATGTATCGGATCGGTTAAGTTCGGTATCGTCCCACCCCTAATATAAAGTTAGGCTAGTTTGGATCTAGCTAGTATTCAAGAGCATTAATGTTTTGTATGGAAAGTGAGGAACTTTTATCTAACATAAAAATAAAACATAACACATATTTTAAGCTCACCTGAGCCAAAGGCTCAAGTGAGCTTTTCTGATCACAGTTTGTCCATTGTCTGTCGTCGTCATTGTCGTTGTCGACGTTGTCGTCGTCGTTGTTGTAAACTTTTCATATTTTCATCTTTTTCTCAAGAACCGCTGGGCCAATTTCAACCAAACTTGCCACAAAGTATCCTTGGGTGAAGGGGATTCAAGTTTGTTCAAATGAAGGGCCTCGCCCTCATTCAAGGGGAGATAATTGGGAATTAATGAAAATTTGGTGGTATGTTTTAAAAATCCTCTTCTCAAGAACCACTGTGCCAGGAAAGATGAAACTTGTGGGGAAACATCCTCAGGTAGTGTAGATTTAAATTTATTCAAATCATGACCCCGGGGGGTAGGGCGGGGCCAAAATGGCCGACCAAAGTTTTACATAGAAATATGTAGGAAAATTCTTTAAAAAAATCTTCTTCTCAAGAACCACTGTGACTGGAATGATGAAACTTATGGGGAAACATCCTCAGGTAGTGTAGATTCAAGTTTGTTCAAATCATGACCCACCAGGGTAGGGCGGGGCCACAATAGCCGACCAAAGTTTTACATAGAAATGTATAGGAAAATTCTTTAAAAATCTTCTTTTCAAGAATAACAAAGCCATAATTGATCATATTTATATGGAAGCATCTTTAGGTAGTCTAGATTCAAGTTTGTTCAAATCATGACCCTCGGGGTTAGGGCGGGGCCTCAATGGCCGACCAATGTTTCACATAGAAATATATAGGAAAATTCTTAAAAAATCTTCTTCTCAAGAGTAAGAAAGCCATAATTAATCATATTTATATGGAAGCATCTTTAGGTAGTGTAGATTCACTTTTGTTCAAATTATGACCCCCGGGGGTAGGGCGGGGCCAAAATGGCCGACCAAAGTTTTACATAGAAATTTGTAGGATAATTCTTTAAAAATCTTCTTCTATTAAGAATAACAAAGCCATAATTGATCATATTTATATGGAAGCATCCTCAGGTAGTAAAGATTCAAGTTTGTTCAAATCATGACCCTCGGGGGGAGGGCGAGGCCACAATTGCCGACCAAAGTTTTACATAGAAAAATGTAGTAAAATTCTTTAAAAATCATCTTCTCAAGAAAAACAAAGCCATAATTGATCATATTTATATGGAAGCATCTTTCGGTAGTGTAGATTCAAGTTTGTTCAAATCATGACCCCCCAGGGTAGGGGGGACCACGATGTCCGACCAAAGTCTTACATAGAAATGTATAGGAAAATTCTTTAAAAATCTTCTCAAGAATAGCAAAGCCATAATTGATCATATTTATATGGAAGCATCCTCAGGTAGTGTAGATTCAAGTTTGTTCAAATCATGACCCCCGGTGGTAGGGCGGGGCTACAATTGCCAATCAAAGTTTTACATAGGCATATATATGAAAATTCTTTAAAAATCATCTTATTAAGAATAGCAAAGCCATGATTGGTCATTGGACTACTTTTGGATTTAAAGTATTTATCTACTTTTTCCTAGCCACAGTGCTCAGGTGAGCGATGTGGCCCATGGGCCTCTTGTTCTGTTTAAAATATCATTTCTTTGTCATTAGATAATGTGTTAATATTATTTTATCAACTTTCCTTTGTTCTTTGTTAACAGACAGAGAGATGGACTGGCGTTCTACACCAGTCATAGAAGAACCTATAGGACAGAAGAAGATTCCAGATTGGTGGCTTGATCTGAATATCAGAAGGCAAGATACACTTTTTACTCAAACTTTCTAAGTAGGTTACTTGAATCCATGCTCAAACTTTCTTAGTAAATCATCCAAGTCCATGCACAAACTTTCTTAATAGGTAATTTGAGTCCATACTTATTAAAACTTGCATGAAATTTAATTTATGACTTTTTCAATACAAATTAATATAAATTCAGGATGTGAATTGATAGAAAATTCTTAATATAATATCTGTATTTTGTTGCTACTTTTCTCAATTAAATGCTGTTAGTGCTTTTCCTAATTGGAGCGATAAAAACCCTGAGTGATTTATGATTGGTTGTTCTATACAGGAGAAAG
This sequence comes from Saccostrea glomerata, assembly GCA_003671525.1. Taxonomy (NCBI): domain Eukaryota; kingdom Metazoa; phylum Mollusca; class Bivalvia; order Ostreida; family Ostreidae; genus Saccostrea; species Saccostrea glomerata. The sequence continues at coordinate 3,022,537 of PRKT01000003.1, read as the reverse complement.
AGAGGAATACTAGACTGACGGGACGCAGCAGAAGAATAACAGATTAAAGGATATGGACTTTTTTTTGACGTTTGGACATTACACGTCTCAAGCTTATGTATATATTTTTATGTGTGTATGTTATGTTTGTAAGTGTGTATGAGTTTAATATAAGGTTCATTGTAATTTTTTCTTCTGGTAACCCTGGTAATGGTGTGCTAGCCCTTACAGTTTCACATTTTGTTGATTCATTGTAAATAATATGGCATTTTAGGGAAGGGGGTAGGAGTCGGTTCTAATCCTTATTATAATTCAGTCCCATGAAAACATTTTGGGATCTATCTCCAATCATTGCGGGGAGGGAGGTAGGGGTCAGTCCTAATCCCTATCAGTCCCATGGATGGCTTTTACGATCCCTCTGCAACTGCTTCTAATCCTCGTCTAGATCACAAAATTTAATAATGGGCCTAAGCTTTGAAATATTTTCATTTGATGCAACTTAGAATTAATGTGTTAAGTCTGTGTAACTGTGATCCTCAGTCCAATATTTGAGTGTTGTATTGGAATTTCAATATGGATATTTTAGTAAGGTTTGGTATTTTGACTCTATTTGATCTTTGTGCATACACTTAAGGAGTTCTGTTTGAGCTCATTATGATATTTATTTTGAGGAGATATTCATTATTTTGTAGTGTTGACATCACATAAGTTAAGGGCATTTAAGTTGAACAAATATGAATGGGTATAAGAAATGTAATGGTCTCGCTAGGGCCAAGTACTAGCATGTCGGACGACAGAATCTCCAGTGTGTGGGGGGAGGGTGTAGCTGTTGCAAAAGTTTATGCCATTAGAAGAATAAGGGCTGAAGGTTCCCATTTATACTGAGTTTAACAAGGGTCTATGAAAATGCACCCTTTAATATTTAGTGCTACCTAGTATTGGGATTTAGATAGTGGGAGGGTCTATGAGACTTTTTGTGTGTGCGATCTAGTATTAAGATTTAGAGAGGGGGATGTGAGACTCATTACCTGCTACTTAGTATTGGGACTTAGAGAAAAGGAGGGGTTGTAGGACATGCAGTGCTACCCAGTATTGGGATTTAGAGAGAAGGAGGGGTTGTGAGACTCATTACCTGCTACTTAGTATTGGGATTTAGAGAAAAGGAGGGGTTGTAGGACATGCAGTGCTACCCAGAATTGGGATTTAGAGAGAGGGAGGGGTTGTGAGACTCATTATATGCTACCCAGTATTGGGATTTAGAGAAAGAGAGGGGTTGTAGGACATGCAGTGCTACCCAGAATTGGGATTTAGAGAAAGAGGGGGGTTGTGAGACTCACAGGGCAACCCAGTACTGGGATATAGAGAGAGGGGGAGGGGTTGTGAGACGCACAGGGCAACCCAGTACTGGGATATAGAGAGAGGGGGAGGGGTTGTGAGACTCACAGAGCAACCCAGTATTGGGATTTAGAGAGAAGGAGGGGTTGTAGGACTTACAGTGCTACCCAGTATTGGGATTTAGAGAGGGGGGATGTGAGACTCATTACCTGCTACTTAGTATTGGGATTTAGAGAGAAGGAGGGGTTGTAGGACTTACAGTGCTACCCAGTATTGAGATTTAGAGAGAGGGAGGGGTTGTAAGAGGATGTTGGGTGTAATATAACAGAATCATTATTTTGGACAGAACATGGGCTAAGGCTTCCTGCCTAAACAAAAAAATTATTTATGCCTTTATTGGCATCTGTATATACCATTTGTTTTGTCCATTTGTTGCACTGCATTGAAGAGTAGGGTCTAGTATTTGGGAAGCTAAGGGTTACATTACAGTATATCTATGAATTAGGGTTCAAGTATCCAAATATTTTGTAATTGCCAGTTTTCACTGTGGAAATTGTGCAATTCACTTAACTATTGAGGATTAAAGCCTGAGTCAGTGAGATGACATATTTATGTTCTGAAATTTTCTTGGATGCTAAATCGGTGTGTGCATGCTCATTGTTTTTTATGGGATTCATGTGTTCTTGAAAAATTTTAGTTAACATGAATATGTTGCTTTTCTGACATGGGTTGAGGCTCCTCATTCAAACCATATTAAAATGGAGGCTATAATTTACCCCTATTAAAAGTAGGTCACAAAGACTTCTTTCTATAGCTTATTGCTGTTGGATTTTGAGAGTGGGATGGGTCGTGAGACTTGTAGTAGTGTTGCCCAGTATTTGGGATTTAGGTTTGAAAGGGGATGTGAGACTTGTTACATGCTACCCAGTACATGTATTGAGATATAGAGAGAGAGTGGGGGGGGGGGAGGTGAGACTCCCAGTGCTACCCAGTATTGGGATTTAAAGAGAGGGAGGGGTTTGCAGAATATGAGCTACCCAGTCTTGGGATTTAAAGAGAGCAAGGGGTTGTGAGTCTCATTACATGCTACCCAGTCTTGGGATTTAGAGAGAGGGAGGGTTGTGAGACTCAATATGTGCTACCCAGTCTTGGTATTTAGAGAGGGAGGGGTTTTGAGACTATGAGCTATTCAGTATTGGGATTTTGAGAAGGGGGAGGAGGATTGTGAGATTTGGTACGTGCTAACCAATATTGCAATTTAAAGAGTTTACATTCTACTTAGTATTTGGATTTAGAGAGAGGGAGGGGTATGCGAGGCTTGTTATATGTACTGCAACCCAGAATTGGAATTTAGAGAGAAGGAGGGGTTCTGAGACTCATGGGCTACTTAGTATTGCAATTTAGAGAGAGGGAGGGGTTGTGAGACTCGTGGTGTTACCCAAAATTTGGATTTAATGAGGGGAGGGGTTGTGAGACTCGCAGGACAACCCAGTATTGGGATTGAGTGAGTGGGATGGGTTTTGAGACTTATTATATGCTATACAGTATTAGGATCTAGAGTGGGAGGGGTTTTGAGACTATAAGCTATCCAGTATTGGGATTTTGAGAAGGGGGAGGGGATTGTGAGATTTGGTACATTCTTACCAGTATTGCAATTGAAAGAGTTTACATTCTACTTAGTATTGGGATTTAGAGAGAGGGAGGGGTGTGAGACTCATTACATGCTACCCAGTGTTGAGATTTAATGAAGGGGATGGGTTGTTAGACTAGTTATTTGCTACCCAGTATTGGGATTTAGAGAAGGGAGGGGTTGTAAGACTTGGTATGTGCTACCCAGTATTAGTATTTAGAGAGAGGGGATGGGTCTTTGACACTCATTATATGCTACTTGATATTGGGATTTAGAGAGTGGTAAGAGCTGAGAGATTTGTTACATGCTACCCAGTATTGAGATTTGGAGAGGGGGAGGGGTTGTGAGATTCGTTACATGCTACCCAGTATTGAGATTTGGAGAGGGGGAGGGGTTGTGACATTGGTTACATGCTACCAAGTATTTAGATTTAGAGAGAGGGGAGGGGTTGTGATATTTGTTATGAACTACCCAGTACTGAGATTTAGAGAGGGGAGGGGTTGTGAGAGGAGCTTGGATGCAATGTAACATCATTTTGGACAGTATATGGGTTAAGGCTTCCTGTTAATACAAAGGAATTCTTTATACTTTAATCGGCATATGTACATGCCATTGATGAATGTAAGGCATTTGTTTTGTCCATTTGTCGCACTGCATTGAAGAGTAGGAGTCTAGTATTGGAGAAGTGAATGGTTACATAAAAGTATATCTATGAATTAAAGTTCAAGTATCTTCGTATTTCTGAATTGTCAGTTTTCACCATGAAAATTGTGTAATTCACTAAACTATTAAGTGTTGGAGCTTTAGTCAGTGAGATGACATGTTTATGTACTGAGATTTTCTTGGATGCTAAATCGGTGTGTGCTTATTAATTGTTTTGATGGGATTCATGTGTTCTTGAAAATTTTTAGTTGGCATGAATGTTAAGGGTGACATAAAAGTATATCTATGAATTAAAGTTCAAGTATCTTCATATTTCTGAATTGTCAGTTTTCACCATGAAAATTGTGTAATTCACTAAAGTATTAAGGGTTGGAGCCTTAGTCAGTGAGATGACATGTTTATGTACTGAGATTTTCTAGGATGCTAAATCGGTGTGTGCTTATTGTTTTGATGGGATTCATGTGTTCTTGAAAATTTTAAGTTAGCATGAATATGTTGCCTTTCTGACATGGGGTTCCTTATTGAAACCATATTAAAATGGAAGATTTAACATATCCCTTATGTTGGTCATAGGTAAAACTCTGAAGTGCTACCCAGTAGTAGAATAGATATACTGGGAGGTGTTGTGAGACTGGTTACGTGCTACCAAATATTGAGATTATTAAAGAGAGGGAGGGGTTAATAGACTTGCAGTGCTACCCAGTATTGGGATTTAGAGAAGGGGGAGGGTTGTGACACTCATTAAGTGCTACTCAATATTGGGATTTAGAGAGTGGTAAGAGCTGTGAGGCTCATTACATGCTACCCAGTATTGAGATTTGGAGAGGGGGAGGGGTTGTGAGACTCGTTACATGCTACTCAATATTGAGATTTGGAGAGGGGGAGGTGTTGTGAGACTCGTTACGTGCTACCCAGTGTTGAGATTTAGAGAGAGGGAGGGGTTGTCAGACTCGTTATATGCTACCCAGCATTAGGATTTAGAGAGAGGGAGGGGTTGTGAGACTCGTTACATGCTACCCAGTATTGAGATTTAGAGAGAGGAAGGGGTCGTGAGACTCGTTACATGCTACCCAGTATTGGGATTTAGAGAGAAGGAAGGGTTGTGGGACTCATTACATGCTACCCAGTGTTGGGATTTAGAGAAGGGGGAGGGTTGTGAGACTAACAGTGCTACACAGTATTGGGATTTAGAGAGAAGGAGGGGTTGTGATATTTGTTATGAATTACCCAGCATTGAGATTTGGAGAGAGGGAGAGGTTGTGACTCGTTACATGCTACCCAGTATTGGGATTAAGAGAGAAGGAGGGGTTGTGAGACTCATTACTTGCTGCCCTGTATTAGGATTTAGAGAGTACGGATGGGTTTGTGACACTCATTATGTGCTACCCAGTATTGGGATTAAGAGAGTGGTAAGAGCTGTGAGACTCGTTACATGCTACCCTTGCAAACTTGCCATTTTTCACCGTGGAAATTCTGTAACTCGCTTAACTTTTAAGGGTTGAAGCCTGAATCAGTGAGATGACATGTTTATGTACTGAAATTTTCTTGGATGCTAAATCGGTGTGTGAAAGGTTATATTGTTTTTTATGGGATTCATGTGTTCTTGAAAATTTTTAGTAAGCATGAATATGTTGCCTTTCTGATATGGGTTGAGGCTTAATCCTTATTCAAACCATCATAAAATGGAGGATATAACATACCCCTAAAGTAGGTCACAATGACTTCTCTAAATGGCTCCTTAGTAATTGCTGTTTTTTTCATTTGGGTCATATTTTCAACTGAAAGCCCTATCCATTGAAGAATTTTGAGGAGTGTACAAGTACATAAATATTAACTTATAGAAAGCATAGTAATACCTACCTGTACGTAACAATGACTTATTTTGCCATCAGATATTATTATAGTGAGGTATTTTTTGATCTTGGACTGTTGATGAATTTGAGGATACTTAAGAATTCTAATGAGCTAGCTGATTGATGCACATATTGAATTCATTACATATATGCTAGCTTATCTATGAATAATGTTTAATTTGTTCATCATTGTGCAATGATCTGTATCACTACTAATTCTTAAGATAATTGATGAATGAATCATTTGATCTAGATGAAGTTGGGACAAAATGTAAATATAGGTCACAGTCACCTTCAAGAATACAGGTACCATGGTCATCCTTTCTCCCCTGCAGAATAAAAAAAATTGTTGAATCAGTAGATAGAAGATAACACAAATGGGGGGTTGGGGTTGGAAACTTTATATGGTGACTATTGTAATTTGTTCAGAAAGGGTGAAGTATTAGTAATGAATGTGTTATATAATTGTGTACAGTGGTTAGTCACACTCCCTTAAATCTCAGCAGGATTTCCTCATATGTATGGAGGGTTGGTAGGAGATGTTGGATACAATGTTTAATATTTAGCACAGCCAATATGGAGGGAGGTTTGTGTGGGGTACAATATGTATGTAACACAGCCAATATGGAGGGAGGTTTGTGTGGGGATGTTGGGTACAATATGTATGTAACACAGCCAATATGGAGGGAGGTTTGTGCGGGGATGTGGGGTACAATATGTATGTAGCAAAGCCAATATGGAGGGAGGTTTGTGTTGGGATGTGGGGTACAATATGTATGTAGCAAAGCCAATATGGAGGGAGGTTTGTGTGGGGATGTGGGGTACAATATGTATGTAGCAAAGCCAATATGGAGGGAGGTTTGTGTGGGGATGTGGGGTACAATATGTATGTAGCAAAGCCAATATGGAGGGAGGTTTGTGTGGGGATGTGGGGTACAATATGTATGTAGCAAAGCCAATATGGAGGGAGGTTTGTGTGGGGATGTGGGGTACAATATGTATGTAGCAAAGCCAATATGGAGGGAGGTTTGTGTGGGGATGTGGGGTACAATATGTATGTAGCAAAGCCAATATGGAGGGAGGTTTGTGTGGGGATGTGGGGTACAATATGTATGTAGCAAAGCCAATATGGAGGGAGGTTTGTGTGGGGATGTGGGGTACAATATGTATGTAGCAAAGCCAATATGGAGGGAGGTTTGTGTGGGGATGTGGGGTACAATATGTATGTAGCAAAGCCAATATGGAGGGAGGTTTGTGTGGGGATGTGGGGTACAATATGTATGTAGCACAGCCAATATGGAGGAAGGTTTGTGTGGGGATGTGGGGTACAATATGTATGTAGCACAGCCAATATGGAGGAAGGTTTGTGTGGGGATGTGGGGTACAATATGTATGTAGCACAGCCAATATGGAGGAAGGTTTGTGTGGGGATGTGGGGTACAATATGTATGTAGCACAGCCAATATGGAGGAAGGTTTGTGTGGGGATGTGGGGTACAATATGTATGTAGCACAGCCAATATGGAGGAAGGTTTGTGTGGGGATGTGGGGTACAATATGTATGTAGCACAGCCAATATGGAGGAAGGTTTGTGTGGGGATGTGGGGTACAATATGTATGTAACACAGCCAATATGGAGGAAGGTTTGTGTGGGGATGTGGGGTACAATATGTATGTAACACAGCCAATATGGAGGAAGGTTTGTGCGGGGATGTGGGGTAAAATATGTAACACAGCCAATATGGAGGGAGGTTTGTTCGGGGATGTGGGGTACAATATGTATGTAGCACAGCCAATTTGGAGGGAGGTTTGTGTGGGGATGTGGGGTAAGATAGGTAGCACAGCCAATATGGAGGGAGGGCTGCGTGGGAATATGTGATGTAATATTTAGCACAGTCGATATGGAGGGAGGGCTGCGTGGGAATGTGGGATATAATATTTAATATCTAGCACAGCCAATATAGAGGGAGGGTGCGAGGAGATGTGGGGTACAATTTGTGTATGAAATATTTAGCACAGCCAATATGGAGGTAGGATTGTATGTATGTAGCACAGTCAATATAGAGGGAGGGTTGTGAGGGGATGTGGGATACAATTTAACGTCCAGCACAGCATCCTTATGCCCATTGCTAAATTGGAGCTAAAGCTTAAATCCTTCCACATTTAAACACAATTCATACAATTAATGAAATTCAATGTGATTTTAAAAAACAGCCAGATAACTGCATGTTTAGCAAATGTTTCATATTTGATTCACTACTTTTAGGGAAGATTGGGGCATATTTATATAGAGAGGATGGAAGCATTACAATATTTCTATGTATTATTATATAACTTCATATCTCAATAGTATGCCTCAATAGATTACATATTTGTTTTCATTGTGATGATAGTGGATGCCTGTACATTTGTGTTGAAAGTCCATTAGGTTCTACAGTACTATAATGTTGCACCTTATTTAGCTCACTATGACCTTATTTTCATCCAATGGATGACGTTGTTAGTTAATTTCTCTGCTTTATTTCTGTCAGTATCACTAATGCTGTCACATGAAGCACTGTAATTGAGGAAGTTGAGATAAACTAAGGTCTTGTTGGTTTTGGACTACAATATATGATATTGTGTACATCTTTATTGCTAATGGTTGGCAGCTATAGTGTAACATTTAGGAGAAAATGTATGACCTATAATATCCACACAGTCCAAACCATTACAGTAGTGTAGTGATTAGCACAATGTCTTTAATTAGTAATGCTAGCGCCTTCCTAAGTTTTGATTTTGGGGTGGGATTTGGGAATCAAGTCATATTTAAAGAGATTTATTAGGTGGGTGTGTATTTATTAGCTAGGAATATATATGTTGATGTTCATATCTAGGCATTAATACAATGTAGATTTCAACAGGGCTAGCACTTATTTTTTGTATATTTTTAATGAATTATTAATGAATTTTTAAAAATGTGTAATATGTACATTATATAATTTTAAGGTATGTAACATGTATATCATTCTAATTTATTGTATGTAATATTATGTAATAATTTATAATTTCTGAGCATGATCAGTAGTGTCTTGACTTCTTTATAAGGGGGAATTCTTGAATAGTTAATGATTTGCTGAGGTACTTACATATCATGTACACATGGCTCATGCAACTTTGAATTTAAAATTAATGATCGAGTTTGAATTCTAACAGGGACAATTTTTCTGGCTATGCTGTGGTTAATGAAAATATTGGGTTATTTTTTCTGCTTGAAATAACTATAATACATGTGGTACTAAACAAAGAATAGATTTAACAGTAAAAGACAAAAAGAATTTTTTGGAAATGTCTGAAATTAATATAACTATGATATGAACTAGATTTTCAAGTATTTTAAAAAAACCCACTCTTTTAACAAAGCAATAATACTGCTTAAAGCTTTTGAAAGCTTAATTAGAATCTATTACAACAGAATAGAGCAAAATAATTGATAAAAAGTGATATCTTTCTATTTTTTTGGCAATTGTATCTATTTGTATCTTATATAACTCTTAACTTCAACATATGTGAAAATAAGAAATATAGGAAGCATATAAAAATTAATTTTCCTTTTTAAAAGTTTAAGAACAATAAATAAAACAGATCAAGGACAGATTTAATCTAAGCCAGACCTATACTTGGAGATATTGTGTACTTCAATTTATGAAATCATTAATTTGAAATATGATTGTAATGCTTAAAAAGAATAGTAGGATAGCCTTCTTTTCTGTGTCATTTGGGGAATGAAGAATTTAGTTGACTGTGTAATTTGAATTATTTGTAATTATTTTATGAAAAGATATGTTATAATAAATATAATATCAATTGTTTAATGTATGTTTGTAAACTATATGGTATAGAAACATGGAGTTATATGTTTCTCATGCTTCCAGTTTTTGTCATTTTTCCATTATTTTATTAAAATGCAAATGTATTATTACTTTAAAAGTTAGAGTTATACACAACATGTATATACAAATTATTTTTGATTTTGAGGTTACAAGATTAAAGGTCAAGATAGCTTGGATCAAAGAATATGGACAAAGGATGATTTTTTCCTAGCTCAGTATAAAAAAGAATAATTTCTTGTCAGACATCTGGCGACTGATACTCCCTAAGTAGTAAATGACTATAGATTTTGTTGATTTTAGATCACAAGTTCAAAAGTTGAGTTCAAAGGTTAAAGTCATAATTCTTGGGGCATTGGAAGACGACCTTACCTTGAGAAACGTCAAACTTAACCTCATATTGATTTCAAATTTAACTTTTAGTGGGGAGTCGGAGAGAGAGAGAGAGATGGAGTGGGGAGAAAGAGAGGGAGTGGGGATTTAAAATACCACACAGGGTTTAAGTGCTTAAAAAACATATATATCATCTCTTTGAAAGGACATACCATTATATTTCATCAGATTCCATTAGTTTGGAACGGAGTCCATTTCCTGTTAGTATAAAATAGTATATATAGGCTTGACTTTTTCTTAATATCAGAATCTTTGTTCACTATGACTCCTTCTGTAACTTACGAGAATAGTTATCGTTCTGATCACTCACCAGTTGTGTTAAGTTGTAAATTAAATGAGTTCATAAAAGGAAGAGGATTCTGGAAATTTAATAACTCTTTACTAACTGATAAGGAATTTGTTAAAAAGATAAAATGTAAGATTGAAGAGGTCAAAGTTCAGTATGTCTGC
>PRKT01000003.1:2993852-3007464 GCA_003671525.1 Saccostrea glomerata | reverse complement strand
AAAAAAAAAAAAAAAAAAAAAAAAAAAAAAGAGTTTAGTTGTTCAACTGGGACTCCACCCCTTTTCTCTTTCCTATATATTTGGCTAGATTTTTATCGGAATTTTCAGATTAATTTAAATATTTGACAAGTTTCAATTTAATATGTTGTAAATTTAAATATCTTTTCTGTGTAATTTCGTAAAGTATTTTTGATGAAGAGAATTTTTCACAGACGACTGCAACCAATTATGTAAACTTTGGATTTATTCATTGATTTTATTTGTTTTGATTAATTAGTACTATCACTTCAATAAACCATCATCTCAAGTTATTTGACTCTTTTCATTTATTTTCATTTTACTGGAGTACCTTATTATTCTTTATAAATGTCTGCCTTGGAATTTATTAAGGATTGAGGCTGATCATCCCCTTTTACCATCATGCATTTTCGTGAATAGCCATACAGCGCTTACTGCTAGAAAATCATTGGTGTCTGAAGTGAGATAGCCATTGAGTGCTATCCTATTACACCATATTCAATTTAGGTCTATAAGAATTAAATAGAAGATCAACTACTATTTTTGTTGATTCATTTCATAGCCCTTGCATTTGCTATCCGCTAATTAGCAAGGATAGCAAACCACTGACTTCATTTTCTAAAACTGCTGGTTTGTACCAATCTTAGAAAGATGCCATTTGGGTTAGTAAACGCCCCAGTTTCTTTCAGTAGATTGGTGCGCAGTCTTCTCCATGTCATGGAGAATGCGGAAAAAAAATGAGCGCTTTAGATGGCGATTCGGCAGGAATTTTGGCTCATAAAAAGAATTTAAAAAAATATTGATTTATACATTTTTTTCAAAACGTAGCTAATGACTGTGTTGTAGGTGAATATAAAGTGGGCAAATATTCAGTTAAATGTGTTTGATTTTATTGGAATATGCACCTGAAAATAGCCGTACGAGTCAAATGATGCAAAAATTGTAAATGGAGAGACGACCCAGAAATACCAAAATCTAAACTTTTTCCATTTATTTTCTGGTAGAAAATTGACAAACTTCAGTTGTATAGGGCTTTGGCTTTAAATAATGATTTGAATACTAGCTTCGTATAATAACCATGTTTATATTATAGTAAAATAACTCAATAGAATATCGATACAGGGTGGAGTATGGTTTTTGAAAGTGGGACGTTGATCAATCTGGGAAAAAGTACTTGTAAACATTACCAGAAAGTTTTTGAAAAAAAAGGAAAATAAATCTCCATCTTCGCTAGCCAAGGGTTTCCGATCCGATACCTACTCTACAACCCTTGGCAGATTTAGTCTATTAAACGGGGAAATTCAATTGCCAAGGGTTGTAGAGTAGGTATCGGATCGGAAACCCTTGGCTAGCGAAGATGTAAATCTCCGAACCTGAAAATCCTATTTTGTTAAGGGATGGGGTTTTATTTTGTTTTTACAACCGAATTTCTTTATATATTACAGCATTAGCTTTTCACCTTACATTTTCTAAAGTAAAAACACAACAAAAAAATTGGAACTTTCTTATATCTCTTTCTTTTTTGCAAATCCAAAGGAGGGGGGGGGGTTGCAACCCCCGTAAACCCCCTCTGGATCCGCCACTGAAAAACAAATAACTACACTTCGTTTGTCTTAATTTCCCATTAAAGTATTCCATATACTTAATTTTCTAATTTTTGCACTATTCACAAAATGTGAAACTTTAAATAAATTAAACGACTAACGCCGTGTTATGTATTTTTACTGAAAAATGTATGGCGTCCCTTTCTCTTGAAATATAAATTATTCCTAACCGTTAGAGAGTACAGTATAAGGGAGTCATAATTGTATATCTCTGCCATAATGGAATACCAACGTTATTATAAAGAAGAAAATAAAAAAAATTAAATAATTATCCACGGGAAAACAGTTTGAAAATAGCTAATTGAAGGTGAGTATCTTTAATATGTCAATTTAGCATGAAATTTTTATTCAAAGACACCGTGAATTTTTTGGTTGCATTTTAATCGGTATTCCATATACTTAATTTTCTAATTTTTGCACAATACACAAAATGTGAAACTTTAAATAAATTGAACGACTAACGCCGTGTTATGTATTTTTACTGAAAAATGTATGGCGTCCCTTTCTCTTGAAATATAAATTATTCCTAACCGTTAGAGAGTACAGTATAAGGGAGTAATAATTGTATATCTCTGCCATAATGGAGTACCACCGTTATTATAAAGAAGAAAATAAAAAAGATTAAATAAATACCCAAGGGAAAACAGTTTGAAAATAGCTAATTGAAGGTGAGTATCTTTAATATGTCAATTTAGCATGAAATTTTTATTCAAAGACACCGTGAATTTTTTGGTTGCATTTTAATCGATACAAGATATGCTATTTTACCATTATTTTATGCATTTGTGTGAAAATTGGTTATAAATAAAAGTCAAATGTGTACATCTTTTCATGAGCTTATAATACATTGAATATCTCAATATAGATCGAGGTACAGTCATATTGAAATATGAATTACATATAGTCAAGTTTTCAGATTTCTTATTGTTTTTACGTTTATGAACATATTAATGAACAAACTGAAATAATGGAGTGTTCAATTGCCTCGGAAACTCTTGTCTTACTTTTTGGGAATATAATTCCTCATCGGACATTAAAATTTCATAAAAATCGTGGCCACTTCCTTTCTTTGTTATACTATTTGACAAACAAGGTGAATATTATCTCTTTACCGTCTATATTTTTTTTATCGCTATCTTATACCTCATTATAATATGCTAATACAACGCACTATCTGATTGGTTCTTGCTAAGGCTCTGCTGAAATGTGTAGCTACACAGTTCTAAGAAGCATATCAAAAGCATTTTTGCTGCAAAAGTATAGATTATATACACAAAACACAGGTTCAATCATGCATATTTATTTTATCTCTATCATAAGGACTTAAAATTTGATCAAAATAATTTAAAGATGATGTATTTTAGCCAATTGAAGAAATGATTAAATTTTGATCTTATTGGCTTTTAGGTGGTCGGGCATCCCCCTTAAAAGATCTACAAACCATTCCAATCCGTAAACAGAGTATAAATTTCAGTCTATAAATCACTGACCCATGAAAACTTCTAGAAAAGGGATACAACTATCTTTGATTATTACTTTGGAGTTTATCCCTATAATGCAAAATGCCTCAGCCTATCAAGAACTTTTGTTTTATAATGAATAAATATCAAGAACTGTATTTTTTTTCATTTTTGGGGGTAAATTCCATGGATAACAGCAATGAATTAGAGAAAAAATACTTTTACAAATACTAACCTCGTTGCTTGTGGTTTGTTCACTTTCATTCAGCCAACCCTCGAAAGTAGAAGGCGCCGCACAAACCAAAACAAAGAGACAAGTTAAAGAAATTCTGTTAATCATTGCAACAATTAACATAAAAATGGGAAAAATCCCGACCGTACTGTTTGTTTATTGGGACGAAAACTTCAATTTGACCGTCTACTTGATATAGGTCCTTTTTAAATACGGAGGCGATGCTGTGCACTGTGTCATAAAATTGCTGATTTATATCCATAGCAACATCTAAAGTGCAATACCCCTTGAAAAAAGTGATCTGTAATAAAATATTTTTGCTGTTCAAGTAATTATTAGAGTCAATATGAATCAAACGTTTAGAATTTCAAATTAAATTGTTCAAAGCTTGTCTAATAATGTTCAATATTAGACGACTTTCACATTTACAAAAGTTATTCCCCTTTGCGGGGTCAATCCGAGGTCAATCAGCCCAAGGCACTGTTTTCCCTCTACAACCTTATTAACTGGAAGCAGCGAGGTACGTATCAATCAATTGATGAGTTAGCTAATAAGTTAGAACGAATTTTGGACTGATAAGCCAACCTTTCTGACACATTGCAAACATTAAGCATCTTAATTTATTAAAAGGTTTTGTTTACGGCGTTTTATGGTGAATATGTCTTCCATTAAAATATATTAAAGTGTATTTAACAGTAATAACCAATTTACTTGTGAGTGATTAAATATTAAACCGTAAATAGATAATATAAATATTAACAATTTGCAGAGGGAAACCTCATCAGAAAACAGGCCTGCAAAATTACACGAAAGTTCAACTGATATTCAAACAAGCCAACATTCAACCACTTCACAATTTCATGGACAGTGGTTCCCGGATGCACTTCCAAGAAACAATCAATGGACAAATCCATTTTCAGTGCTTCAAACAACAGTTTCTTATTCACATGTGAATTCATCTGAAACTACTCCTCAAATCTGCCAGTATTGTTCCCTTGCTGAACTATTCTACAATGATGCCTGTACTGAACAGCCTCTAAAAAAATTCAAAACATCAAACAGACCCAAAGAACCTAGCTCAGAAGAAATTTCCTATCCAGGCGAAAAGTTTCCTATTAATATAAACGTTTCAGAGGACCAAGAAGAGAGGCATGTTTTCGATTATAATGGGGTAAATATGTTTTTTGTCAAGATTTAAAACGACATCGTAAATTATACATTTATAGAATTTTTTTTGTAAAAATGGAGATGACAAAAACAAAATTATTATTCAATTAATTGTGGTCTTTTATTTTTCCTATTAGAATGTGTTCCGAAGACTGACGTGCCTAAACGGTTTTCAGTTTAAGGATGGATATTGCGTTTATGCGGATATCAATTCCACTTTGAATGTGAAAGCTACACTTATCATCAACCAAAATCCTTTGATTGGAAAGAGAAAAGTATATTCCAGAAAACAGTTATTTAGAATAGCTCAACTACTTTACAAAACATTTTCCGTGTTTAAACTTTCTCGGATTCTTCAAATTGCTATCTATGAAAATGTATTAAAGACATCTAATTTGAAGGTAAATGTTTTGATTAGTATTTCTTCAAAACTAAATTTGAAAGAATATGTCTTAAAACTTATTTCACTTTTTCATAACAGAACTTTGTTCTCTCTTTGTGCGCCTTACAATTTTTTGAAGAGAAATCAATCTCAAATTGAATATCAGTTTCGCTTTGGTAGTGACAATTTGGATAAAGACTGGTTCAAACTGGTGAAACATTTCTGGATTCCTTCTCGAAATATGGAAACCGGTCTTGTCTATCCATTCTCGAAAATATTATATTGCCCGATGATGCGTTTTGGTAAGGAATTGAATATCAGTTTCGCTTTGGTAGTGACAATTTGGATAAAGACTGGTTCAAACTGGTGAAACATTTCTGGATTCCTTCTCGAAATATGGAAACCGGTCTTGTCTATCCATTCTCGAAAATATTATATTGCCCGATGATGCGTTTTGGTAAGAATGAGGCATTCATCAACAATATCTCTCAACTTTGTATAAACGAGTTCAATGAGTGTTTTGATTCCATTCTGTATTATGTTTCAGAGCATTTTCAAGTGTGCAAAGATGACAATTTTTCAATTGCAATGTTGTATAGGACATATACATTTCGTTTTTATACATTTTGGGGGTATCTAGCTTTAGCAACCTGGTGTCTATCGGCATTTTGTCTTTTAATCACCCTTGCAATTTATTCCATTTGCCCAGAATTACGAACACTGTCCGGCAAATGTAACATGTTTCTGTGTTTTTCATTAATGCTCGCTCAAATTGCTCTTGGTTGTATCAGCTCACTAAGAGATTTCCCTTTGCTGTGTAAAATCTCAGGCTTTTTTATTCACTACTTCTGGTTATCAAGTTTTTTCTGGATGAGTGCGTGTTCAACGCAAATGTTTCTTTTGTTTGGTCGCTTTAACATAAATAACAAGACTGACACTTCAAAGAGGCTTCTGAAATATTGTCTGTATGGTTATGGAACCCCTATCCTCTTGACTGGAACAAATATAGTGTATTCTACTCTGTCAACAAAGGGAGAAAATTTAGGATATGATTAGGATAGTTGCTTTATAACATACAAAATCATGATTATTGTCACGTATGTTATACCGGTGTCTCTAATTTTATTTTCAAATGGTATTTCATTCGTTATTGTCTGCTGTCGAATCAATCATCATCAGAAAATAGAATCTGTTCAGAAACGGTACTCCAGAAGCAAAGTCCTGGCAAAGTTATCGTTCTTATTAGGAGGTCCATGGATCCTTGCTTATGTCAATTACTGGGTAAAAGATGCAACCATAGAGTTAGTATCCTTGACTTTAGGTGGGTGTCAGGGTCTTTTCATAATGATTTCTTTTGTTTGCACTAGGCGTGTGTTTGGTTTATTACACGAAAAAATTAAACTTAAGAAAAAACTTCAAAACAAAAACAGCACAAGATTGTAACCAATATAATTACTATAGCTGTCTCTGCATTTACTGATTTTTCTGGGGGGTTTAACTTTAGGTGGATTAATTGGACGAAATATGAGGGGTGATCAAAAAGTTCGCGAATTATCTCTATATCTACAAAACCACAATTCAGGTTACAAAAAAATTTTGTACACACATAGCTATACACAAGTTCTATAAATATCATATGTTGAATAAAGTTTTGCTCCTTGTTTGTGACGTCACAATGTGAAAATGACGTCGACGTCACTATGTATGTCACTTGTGACAAAAAATGGTTGTCTCAGTCGTACTAGTTTAACACACGACTGTACAATTTATTGTGCATCTTAGAAATCCCTTTGCAGTAGCTTATAAGATTAGTTGAAATATAACAAACTATGTATACTGAGTGAGAATTGTCATTTATTAAATGACAATAAATATATAACACAAATAAAGTTAAGGGGAGATCACCGGGATATTTCCTGAGTACAAAGAACAATAAATTTGGCAACGGTATCTCCCCTGTTCAAACAAACATTTCGTTGTTCACTGTTGTTAGCAAGGGGAATATGTCCATCTCCGCCAAACGATGAACAATTCTGTTCACACGATGAAAAAGAAAGGAATCGATTTGCCCAAACTGAGTCCCACTTGGGCGAGGAACTCTCACAATAGTAGTTGATCTTCTTTTACATACTTTTGCAATGAATTGAAACATTGTTCATCAATGTCATCAATGTCCACAAAATCCCAGTTTTTGTCGTTTTCTTCCGAAATATCATCAAAGCTCAATATATTGATGTTCAGGGCACACGTGCAGAACGTTATCATGTCTGACTCCTCTCTGGTGTCAATTGCCGTGTTTTGTTGCTGATTGGTGGCAGTGTCAGTGTTTGTTGTTTTAGTGTTTGGAACTCGTTGTACCCAGTTTACTTTTTTCTTTGAAAGGCGAGCAAGCCTATTGTCACAGTTGAATATCTGAGAGGGCTTGGAGCGTCGGTACAACTCCATGTAAAAACACCAATCATTAATAATTAAAAAAAACTGTTTAGAAAATAAACAGTGCTCAATCGAAGAAACCTTTCAAAAAATGAAATTGTGAACAGTTAAAAAACCCACAAAAACACCAGACATGAGATCCGGTGGCTAACAGCTGTATGCAACTAAGCATCTTCTCCAAATGATCGTACCGTGAAACACAGACCATTCTTCTCTAAATTATTCTAACATGATTTTAACTGTTTTTCATAACAAACTTTTTAATAAAACTAATTAAAAGAAAATGAGAAAATTCTGCTAACATTACATATATATGAAACAGCCTATAAATTGATCAGCAAAACATACAGAATACAACATAAAGCAATTTAAAAAAAAATGATAGCACAAAACTCAATTAAACTCACTAGATATGTTTCCACCACTGATGACTGCTCAATCCCTTTCTCAGGCAATGGCGACTGGTCCATCCTCATCTGCATTTTAACTTTTTTTTCGGCAATGCAATGCATCACTAATTTAAAAAAAACACAGGACGTGTTCACGACACACAAATTTTCAAATGTTACCCAGTTACAAATTTTGAATGACAAATCCATTAAGAATATTTTTGATAGAGTTAGATAGTCATTTTTTGTGGATTCTTTCATTATTCAGCTGTGGTCGATGCGGCAAAACAAAGAATTATCTAGAACGTAAAAGACAACAACAAATAACGTTGTCTGCAGAATACAACAATGGGTGCCAGGGGAATGGATTTATCAGATGAGCCAAAAAAATAAAGTTGATCCAAAAACTCAAATGTGAAGGTATCAGTGGTGGAAAAAATAGGGGAAATATATGGAATGAATAGATTTACAGTTTGTCTAGGAATAAAAACCAGTAAAATATCAGGTTATCAAAAGGAAGTGCAAGAAAGTCAAAATGTGGCAGAAAAAGCAGAGAAATAAAAGATCAGATAGAAAACTTTTAGATATTGTAAAAGTTTACCGGAGAATGACTTTTTCAGATATTTCTCATCTGTATGATAAACATACACCACAGAAGCACAGTTCAAAGGAGATTACTTGAAAATGGATATCACAGGAGAGTAATGAAGAAGACCACCAAAGAATAGACTGATCTCTTACACTGGACTATAAATTGTGATTGGGCTCGAGTTATATTCTCTGATGAAACTCAAATTGTTTTGTGAAAAAACAGAAAAGTGTTTGTTTGGAGAAAAAATGAGGAATTATGGAAACCACGCTGTCTTGGAATTAAAAGTGACCAACAGACTCCACATCCAATTGTTATGTTTTGGGGGTGCCTCACCTATGGTAATGTTGGTACAGTTACACCTATAGGGGGGAATATAAACTCCAGGAAGTGCACCGAAATTCTTGATGCAAATCTTTGGCCAGTTATTGCCAAATATGAACAGAACAGGCCATGCATCTTTCAGGGAGAAAATGCACCAGTTCATACATCTAGAGAGACCATCAACACCATGAATTAGCCCCACGATTTCCAGATATAAACATTGTCGTAAATGTTTCGAGTACTGTGAAAATAAAACGTCAAAGGCGGATTTTTCAAATAAAAACTAGACAGGGCCTATAATTGACAGTGTTTTAGAAATCTGGACCTTTTTATCTCCAACATAAATAAAATCTTTGTATCAATCCTTATCAAAGCGAGTATGGGTTGTGTCCGCAGTCAATGGATGCATTACTAAGTGCTGAAACTTTGCGATAAGTACCTTTATTATACTTAGATATACATAACCATGAACATAGCCCATTATTTCAGCTGTACATATCTCTTAAGCTATTTTGTGACTTTTAATTTGGCATTTTACATGAAATATTGTATATGAAATGATAATTTAAAGGTTTTTACGTTCTAGATAATTCTTTGTTTTGCCGCATCGACCACAGCTGAATAATGAAAGAATCCACAAAAAATGACTATCTAACTCTATCAAAAATATTTTTAATGGATTTGTCATTCAAAATTTGTAACTGGGTAACATTTGAAAATTTGTGTGTCGTGAGGAGAATTATGGATAAAATGTGATTTGAAATATTATAGCCCTTTTTTTTGGTCATCAATCAATGTTTAATCAAAAGATACATCTAACTTTGCCAAAAATTTGAATAAGGTTTGAAAAAATAGTTTGCTATTTTTGGATAGTAAAGGAATATATTTTATTTTTATATATTTTACCAATTATAACATATTCTTCAGTCATTGAAACAATTTAATTAACATGACAGATGTAAAACTGTAAGTCAAATATCATATTTTTATTGTTGAATCAATGCAATTTATTTTTATGAAATCAAGATTTTTTTAACAATGCAATTTTTCTAAATGTTTAAAGCTTGTATAGATGGAGCTTATATTAGATGTATATATTCATTTCTATTGTAGAAGAAAGTTATCTTATTTGATACTGTGTTAGAATGGAATAAAAAAAGAATGACATTATATTTTTCTGCACTTCAGTTGGACTATCTGCTTTGCTGTTTTTATATATGATAGTTACATGTAGTTGTTTTTGTGAACCAAAATTGTTATGTTTCCTGGCTTCAGTCATCATTGTTGATTTCTTAGAACTAAACTTTAATCCACATTTTGTAATTGTTGTTTTCATTTATGATGAATTAAATTATTAAGTCTCCTGCATGGTGCAATGGTTAGAGTTGCTAAGTAAGGAGTTGATCCTTACATCTTGGGTTTGAATTCAACTATGGGACGAGGAGACTGGTCCTTTGGGTGAATAGAGAAAGAAGAAAACTCTATTGCTTACTTTTCAAAGGTTAACGCCAAGAATAAAGTTTAAAAAGTGAGTCATTACTCTACAGTCAAGCACAAAAAATATGCCCAAGAGACGTCTTTTTCATAGTGAATACATGTGAAGTTAAACGTTGGTACAAAAGGAAAGATCTTGTCACAAGAAATGCACTTGTGAAAGCCACAGCTGAGATGTTTAATACTTTACAGGGGCATGTATATATTTATATGATGACATTAATAGGCAATTATAAAAGAAGGTGTTATCAATATCGATAGGGAGTGTTTTTGAAAATCTGGTCAAAGTTGGAATTGATGGTATTTGTCAGATTTGAATATGTGTACTTTTTGTCAGCATTTTGTGTTTAAAATTCATGACTGTTAATGTAAAAATTGTGGGCACACTCTATTACCTTAAAATACCGTATAAGTGGATATTTTAGCGAGACGCAACTTTAGCGATTTCTTTTCAAAAATTGGTATTTTATTTTTGCAAGAAGTAATTTTAGCGTTTTTAAAATGCTCATTAAAGAAGCTGGTACAAATAACACGCGATTAATTTTTAGCGATATCCAATTTTAGCGATCTCAACAGTCTCGCTTATAATGCCAAAATGAAATCCTCGCTAAAATTTCTACTTACGGTACCTAATATGACATGGTGGTTTTTTTCACATTCAGCAGAATTTCAGTCTACCTTCAGTAGACACATTCAGTCATCCTTCAGTAGACTTTCAGTCACCTAACAGTAGACATTCAGTCACTCTTCAGTAGATATTCAGTCACCCTTCTGAAGACATTCGGTCACTCTTCAGTAGACATTCAGTCACTCTTCAGTAGATATTCAGTCACCCTTCAGAAGACAGTAAGTCATCCTTCAGTAGACATTCAGTCACCCTTCAGTAGACATTCAGTCACCCTTCAGAAGACATTTAGTCACCTAACAATATACGCATTGATGTGATTTGCTATACTATCAAAACACTTTCAAAACATATGTTTTGTAAGTAGTTTGTTATAGTATTTTGTTTCCCCCTTTTTTTCATTTGGGAAGGATTTACACGTTTATTAATTAAATAACTTAGATATCGTGTTTGAAGAATTATTTCATTGCAAAATCATCTATGATATTAAAATTTCTATTATCATAATTCAGCTGTTACTTTATTCATGAAATTTCCCTGGAAAATAATACATTAAGTATAATCTACACGTATGTAGAACAATGCTAAAAAATTAAATTTAAAATAGGGGAGTATACAAATGCTTCACGCACGGCAACAATTTTTTGCAATGTTAAAGACGACAAATCATTAATGAATGTATAATAATTAATCCAAGTGACTTTTACAAGACAAGAATACACCAAAAAATATTTCTACAGTAACATGTATTTTAAACTACACGTAGGTTTGAGAAGTATGAACAGTACAGTACTGCAGATAATTTTACTTCATTAAATATCTTTAGACCTAATTAAATTGATAGCGTGATTTTAAATTTTAGAAAAGACCATCTGTTTAAAATAGTCTATTATTAGAGAGGGAAAATTCCTTCTTTCACCGTACCTAAATATATGTTTGCCATTCAGTATAATTAAGACCCCCCCCCCCTTCCTTTTCTCCAGGAATAAAATTTTTAGTGAGTATTTTCAGTATTTAACTAACACGTACATAATGTATATTGTACCACAAGAAAATCAGTCTTAAAACCAACATCAAACAGTCATTAAACAATAGTAATTTAGAATACACTTGTGCCGACAGTAGTTTTAAATTGGCAGGGAATATGTTTTAAACTCAATTTAAAACTTAATCCTTCCAAGTATATATTCCCATTATTTATTTATTTTTCTGCTGGAATGCAAAAATCAGAACTAGAAATGATAGGGAAAAATATTAAAACTTCTTGGAAATACTAAGTGACTGCCTTCGGCATGTTCGGTGAAACGTGATTTCCACGCCTCCACTGTGTCGTCATTGATAATTGAGTGACAGGAGAAACACACGTGCACTTCCTGTGAATCGTGTGAACTTGATGACGGAAAAAAAGCCAATGATTACTGTCAAATGGATTTGCTAATCTAAAAAAAATTATTACCTTTACTGCTTGGAATATTTAGGAAAAATAGTAAGAATTTTTATTTAATACAAAATATATATCTGAGAATTGAGGGTTATCTCTCTGACTCTCTCTTACATATCTCTGTTCAATCTAAACTACGAAAGCACATTACTTACTTAGTTTTGAAAATTTACAAATAATTTTTGAATGCCTCTTAATTTCCATCATCTTGCCGAGTATAATCACGGCCGGGAAATGTCTACATATACATGTAGAAGTTAGCTAAAATAATCATCATAAAAGAATACAAAAGACACATAATTACGGTAAGAATATTTTGCATTCAAATTTTAAAAAACGAGAGGTTTTATGCAATAAGTCAACAGACAATTGTGAATTCAAAAAAAAAATCTGTACATATTTTACTCAGAGTCGCCTTGGCACGGAAATACATGTATGGTTGATTCAACTGCGTACAATGTAATTAATTCATTCTATAAGTAGTAGTTTTATCTTCTGAAGTCCACATTTTTTTATTAGTGAAATTACTATATATATAAATAGATTAATTTTATATTTAAACTACACACGTTCGGTAACAAATACTCATGTTTTATGGCAATGAAAATCGTGTTACAAAACTATCGATTTAAATCATATATAGGCATATATGTACAGAAAAAAATGTTTTTATTATTTATTTATTTATTTATTTACTGTGTATTTATATTAAAGCACCTGAAATTAGAATTAAAGAATAATTTCAATGTAAGGAAAAGATTGGAGGCATTCCGAATAAATCGTTTAACTTGCGTTCACCGTTCACTTTGCGCTCACGTTTGCGTTCTGCTTTCACCAATTTGCGTTCAGCGTTCGCACATTGTTCACTAACTGTTCGCTCTGCGTTCATTCAGTGTTTGTTCAGCGTTCGTTCACCGTTCAGGTGGGAAAGTAGAACGTTTCAGGGACTGTAACTACAAAATTTAATCTTCCGATTTTTGCATTCAGAGAGGGGGGTGTAAATCACAAACAACACTTTAATTCTCTTCTCTGCCCCTCCCCCCTACTTCTTAAATAAGAATTTGTTACAAGTTAATCTTTTATCACTTACAGGAAAGTCCACAACGTAGTCGGCGAACCACCGGGGGCGCTGTCGAACTCGTGTAGATCGTCTAGGCTCCATTCTATAAAAATAAAATCTTCATTTAAAAAACTTTTTTTTCTTGAAACTCAAAATACAGTGAAACACCCTTATAGCAAACTGGTTTATGATGAATTGACGCTTACCAGTTTTCATTCCCAACTGCTTTAAAATATTTTAAAACTTAAATAAAGGTTATAACGAAAAACATTTAATTTATAACAAAGGAGAAGTGCCTGTTCCTGGTTCTTAATATTATAAGCATAGGCATAGTCACAGGGGGGGGCAGCGGGGGCACTAGCCCCCCCCACTTTCAGATCTGGGGTGGCAAGAG
>PRKT01000003.1:2975891-2989693 GCA_003671525.1 Saccostrea glomerata | reverse complement strand
AATAAAAAAAATTCCTCTGGCTCCCCCCCCCCCCCACTTTCAAAAACGATGCTACGCCACTGCATCGAATGATGGTGTATTTTGAGTAATACTCGTACATGTCGTATGTGTTTTTCTAGGTGTCCGAATACCCTCATTACAATAAAAATCAAAGTACTCAGAAGTACAGAGAGCCGGGCTCATTTACATAGTAGAATGGATTTCTTACATGAATCACGTTTATATTCTGATGAAAAAATTATTTTAAAACTATCAATATAAATGATAAGACACTGCATGACAGTGAGTTTTTCAATCCTAATACCACGGTCCGATCTTGTCAGAATAAGAATTAATCTGGTACCGCAGCTGAATGTAAACAAACAGGAGGGTCTGGTTCCCATTCCTGCTTTACCTCGTGCTTGTAGAGAACTACGGTAACACTGATTATCAGAAATCCTTACGCTAATTGAACCATGTTCTTTGACTTATGAAGTTTTCAAAGTCATATACTATTAATGTTTATTTTATATAGATAAAACTTTTATTATTTTTGTTGCTTTATTTAGCGTTTGTATTATCTCAAAAGCGGTTGAGAGTAAGAACTATATTTTTGCACGTAACTTTAAAATGGCGACTATTGGGTCAACATCCTGCCTTGAACAGGATCACATAAGCCGGCAATTGCTCTTTGAGCAATAAGCCCGGCTATTGCCTAATAACAATTCGCTGAAGTTAGCACGTTTTAAAAAAGGTCATATTTCTTCTTTTATATAAGTGTATGTACCGGCATTTATATATTTTTTTTAAAAAGTTCCTTATCATTTTCTAACCTTTAATTATAACACAAATACATTCATCAGTATCTAGTAGTACAATTACATGTACTAGTTTGTCACCCAGACAACCTTTCACGGCTGGCATCACAATTTCACTAATTGCGACTGAGTCACCAATAAAAGGTAATGTTTTATCACTTACACATCAGATGTATCATGACATCCTCTACTACGTCCAGAGATCCAATATTACGTCCACGGAAACTGCTGAAAGTACCACTCTTCGGATCATTGAACTGATATTTTTGAAAGTTTTTTTTTTGTTTCTCTTACTGTAGCACTAGCTATCTTGTTTGAGGACAACTTCTGATGATCACAGTCAAGGGATTTAAGTCTCTTCTCCTGAATTAGATTTTCTTTGAACCACTCTGCATGTCCATGGGAAATTTTTTACCTGGTCATTGGTCATTTGCAAAATTATTTTGTTAAAACACATTTTGATGCACACACAAGTACTCTGAAGTTACATCAAAGAGATTCTTAAGTTTCTGATTGACAATATATAAGTGGTTTTTGGAGACCAGATATTCCAACAATCTATTGGAATTCCCATGGGTACCAATTGCGCTCCTTTATTAGCGGTCCTATTTTTATATTCATATGAAGCAGAATTTGTGCAAAATCTTATGCGTGAAAAGAAGAAAACACTTGCTGTGGCCTTCAACTCGACATTTAGATATATCGACGACGTATTGTCAATTAACAATGGTAATTTCCATTCCTACGTCGATACGATATATCCTGGTGAGAGTGAGATAAAAGATACCTCAGAGTCTGACACATCTGTTTCATACTTGGATATTTTATTTGAAAAAGACGTTAATGGTAATCTAACAACCATGATAAACCTGATTACTTTAATTTTTCTATCATTAACTTCCCTTACTTATACAGCAATATACCTTCATCACCTGCATACGGAGTATATATATCTCAGTTGATTCGATACGCAAGAGCTTGCTCTACGTATGAACAATTTCTAAATTGTCTAAATTCTAAAGCCGTCTCGTTTTCTACTGTCGATACAATGACCTTGTCAGCAAGTACAATTTATCATTGAGTAAAATGCTGACAGACGTTTTTCAAACTAATTATTAGTCCATTTTTAATACACTGAATTGACGATGGATTTTTCCGTTTTTTTCCTGATCATGACAAGGAGCACACGGCGGGTGTGACCGGTCAGCAGGGGATGCTTACTCCTCCATGGCACCTGGTCCCACCCCTGATGTTTTTGCTCTGCTCTTCTTTTGTATTGTTTTATGGACATTGAGATTGAATACTGTTCATTGTCTCCATATCCTTCTTACGAATCAATCAGTTAACTTTCTCTATATAGTACTTGGTCTCTTTGTAACGGTTCTTTTCCAAGCGTCCATTGTTTCAACATCTAATCAAACATCTGATTCAAGGACAGACTTTTTTTTTTCGAAGAACCACTTGTCCAAACACAGGATTGCTACAGAGATAATGGGTCAGCAACACATTCCTCCCCTTTCTTGAAATCAAGTATAACATGCATTCTGAACATCATGTAAGAATGAAGGATATGGAGATAACGAGCATAATCTCCTTGCAATGATGTCCACAATATTATTCAGAATAAAAAAAGAAGATTGACGATGGAAAAACAGAAGCAGTTCCTTTGTTACCGTTCATTATATAAGCTGTTAGTTGGTTATTTTTGGTTTGGTCAATAAAGCATCCAAACGAAAAAGACTTTTGAAAATTTATGTTGACTTTCATTTTGGGATATCCCATGTCGAAAAATGTATTTAAGTACTTTTAGTTTATTTATAAAACGCCGTCAATATTTCAATGTCGAGTTTAAGGCTACAGCAAGTGATTTCGTCTCACAGATAAATTTTAAAATAAAATCTTCGAATTCTTCTTAGAAATGCTAGAATGGTTAATTAAGTACCACTATATATACACAACGAAATTCCAACCATGTGCAGGAGGACGTGGACTTCAAATAGAAAAATCATTATCATGCCCTGAGTACGAGCAAATTTTAAATAGATGACAGATCGGTTGATGTGACAGGGATTTCAGCATTCTATATCCTATAAAGCTGACATTTTACAATAAATCTTCAGTCGTTATAATTACTTTGTTTACATATGTTCTGTCATTGGGTTGTATTATATATGGCTTATCAAGACTTTGTTTTATACTGAATATTACTATGGAATTTTCCGTCCACCTGATCTCTATCTAGGGATCAAGACGGGAATGACAAAATTTAATTAACAGGGGATGATCTTATTCCTCCTAGGTACTTGTCACCATCTCTGGAAGTTCTAGAAATCCGTGTTTTATGCCCCCCCCTTCGATTTGTTTTGTTGAAAGATTTTTTAATCGAACACTGTAGGTTATTTTTATCTTTTTCATTGCAAAAAAAGAAAGAAATCCTGGTCATTGTATAGAACTGTCAATATTCACAAAATGGAAAATAAAACATACTGATTTATTTGAAATGTTGGTAGAATTTAAATTTGACTTACAAATGCAGAGTACGCGTTTATTTCTATTATTTTTTTCTGACTATAAATTATAAATGACTAGCCGCTGCATTCTTTTCAGCTTAAAAGTTCAGAGGACATTAATAATATGGCATCACGTTACCTATTCGTCAAAACTGCATAATAAATGTATTCTTCATTAGAACAAAATTGCATTAAGGACAGCCGATACAAACATTTTTTTCTTTGAAAAAGATTTAATATCATGTCACAAGTTTAGAAAAGTGGACGGTTCTTAAAAGTTTTTCTCCTAAGAACTGAAATATGAAAAAGACTTGGAAAATATTAGTAATATTTCAATGAAAAAACAAATATAGACAATCACATTCAGTAAAGGTTTACAGGTGAAAACAAATTTCAAAATATGTTATCTTGGTGCTAAAAGTGTAATATAAACTTAAGAAAAATATATCAAGCCAGGTGAATTTTATTAGGAAAAGCTAAATGGTAAAAATCAGCCTATGTGATATTGCTAATTTTTTTTTATCATTTTGTTCTTCCTCTTAAAATGTCATTTTTTTTCAACCAATATGCATTTTTAGATCACCTGAATCAATACGGCAAATATTGGATTTTTCTTATGGAAATCTTTGATCCCCCATTGAGGCTCCATCCTAACCTCGGCAGACATGATTAGAACTTAAATTAAATCTTAATTACCCGAGGATGCTTCCATATAAATTTGACTTATCATACCAATGCTGTTCTTAAAAAGAAGATTTTCAAGATTTTTTGCCCCTTTCTCTGGAATTAGGGGATATAAACTAAGTGTGTGTTTGTCCGTCAGTAAGTTATTCTGAATGTCTGTAATATTTATCTCGAAGAACCTTGAGCTATTGCTATAAATTTTACAGTACAATTATCTGTGGCCCAAGGAAGACTATTAATTTTGAGGTCAAAGGGTCAAAGTTCATAAATTAATACATGTATCTGTTTTAACACGTTTTTTTCCCAAATAATTTCCTAAAAACTCTTTGAGCTTTTGAAATGAAATTTTATATCACAGCTTTCTATTACCTTGGGAAGAACTCTATTAATTTTCAAATGGTCAGGGTTATAATTCTTACATTCTTTTTGTGTGAGTGAAATGTTCCTTCCCGACCAAATTTCAGAAAGTTATGGAACTTTAAGAAATTGTATATCTCACTTCCCTATGGTTCCACTGGCTTCTCTTAAGGTACCCATTCCAGCATCATCACCAACCCATTCCCATCTTTATATCAGCGCGTGCTTTTTTTCTTAAAGAGGGGGACACATATTCTCTGAATTAATTTTTTTTACTATATATTCTTTTTTAAAACTCCCCAATGTGTCCGATCCTACACACAGGGAAAAATTTGCACAATGGCATCTACACTACATAAGAATGCCTTAAAAGCTTTGAAAAAAATTGCATGAAATATCGATAACCCATTAAATGATTTATAATAT
This sequence comes from Saccostrea glomerata, assembly GCA_003671525.1. Lineage (NCBI taxonomy): Eukaryota > Metazoa > Mollusca > Bivalvia > Ostreida > Ostreidae > Saccostrea > Saccostrea glomerata. Next base: position 2,984,919 of record PRKT01000003.1, on the reverse strand, counting down.
TTTAAGTGATGAGATCGTCATTTTACAGACCTATACTTCTCTTGAGACCATGAGGGCAACGTATCTGGATTACAATCAAACACAGTTTACACTTCTAATGCTAAAGAAGACGGTACGGTTTGAGCTTTATTGTGAGTAGTATAAGGAGCCCCGATAGGACCGCATTCTGATTGGCTGAGAGAAATCACGTGATCAATTTTGATTGGTTGAGCCCAAACCCTAACCCCCCTAGCCCTAACTAACCCTAACCCTAACCCTAACTAACCCTAACCCTAACCCCCTAGCCCTAACCCTAACTAACCCTAACCCCCTAACCCTAACCCTAACTAACCCTAACCCTAACCCTAGCCCTAACCCTAACCCTACTAACCCTATCCCCCCTAGCCCTAACTAACCCTAACCCTAACTAACCCTAACCCCTTAACCCTAACCCTAACCCTAACCCCCCTAGCCCTAACCCTAACCCCTTATCCCTAACCCTAACCCTGGGCTAGGTGGATCAGTACACAGCCCTTATTTATCCAATAGGGCCCTTACATGATAGCTTTTTTTTTTACTACGTTGGTACTACGTTTTTTGTTTATGCTTACTTCAAAGGTAAATGCGCCGTGTGCAAAACATTTCAAGAATGTCATTATGACGTCACGCATTCATTCACAGTCTAGCTTCATTTTTTGAAAATCTCATTACCAAGAAACAAAAGTGAAACTAACACAGATTTTGATTTTTTATTCAATTTTTATTTAGAATGAAAATATACATACATTTTACATTTTCTGTTTCTTATTCTGTCCCTTCTCACTGGTCAGGGGTAGTTTCCTCTTGGTTTCCCGAGGTTTTTTCTCTATATCTTTAACCAATACATAGCATAGATCCATCTGTTTCTTACTCTCTCCTGATCCGCCCTGGGTCCCTTCTTTTTTCTGGTCAATGTTTCCTCCTTCTTCTCTCATTTTTGTTGTCTTTCCTGTTAATGACTTTATGATTTGGGATAATAGACCACTAATGTAACAAAATCCACTGCTGATGTAACATTTCAATTTTTCCAACTTTTTGTCATGATCACTCGCCTTCTCAACAATATAATTCAGCTTGTTGTCATGATGACGAACCTTCTCAGCAATATAATTCAGCTTTTTGTTAAGATCACTCACCTTGTTATTCATATCATTCATCTTGTTATCCAGAGCAGATAGCATGTTCACAATTCCGTCCAAAGTGGTATTTAAAATGCTCATATCTTCTTTATTCATGTACTCATGAAAATTAATCATGTCCAAATTCAAATCCAATTCCACTGCATCCTTTATTATCTCTGTCATGGGAGCTCCTACATATCCTTCAGGTGTCACATAATACTGGAAATTTTCTGAAGTATTCATCATTGCTTCTATTGCTTTGTTTTCACCTGTGTTCTTTTTTTTCAAAATGATATAATGAGCCTAGGGTACTCCCAGCTCTGCTTTATATACCTGCTAATTTAGGCCTGTGTATTGAGCCAAAAATTTCGATACGATACGATACAATATTTTTTAAAGCGATATGCGATATATTGGATTCTAAGAAAAGTCCATCAGAAAGGGCTTCTAATTCATTTTAATACATAAATTTCATAACAATTAAGTGTTTATTACCCTTTTAAAGTTTTTGTCTCATTGTCTTTACAAATAACACTTCAAACTAAAACTTTTGATGACAGTAAAAGCAACATGTTCAAATAATTTTCTCTTTGTATTTTGTTATAATTACAAAAACTGTGTTATTTCCTTACAAATTATATCATTATTGAACAGTTTTAATTCAAAAAAGTAAAATATAATCTTTGGTGATTGAAATTCCCATCTTTTTAACAGAATTAGAAGAAAAACTGTCTGTCCGATATGTATTGGAAGTTATTTTTCGATACGATATTTTTCTTGAATATCGATACATATCGATATATCGATATATTGATACAGCTCTACCTGCTATGAGCCGTGTGCACCTTTTTTTTACCTAGGCTTTATATACCTGTTACATCACCTGTAAAGGATCGTGTGCAAAAAACTGAGGGACCGTGTGCAAAACATATACGATACACCTACGTTTTGTTTATGCTGACTATACAGGTAATACTAAGGGACCTTGTGCAAATATACGTTTTACCTGCGTGGGGTATAAAAAAAAATGAGAATAAAAAAATTAATTAATTTTTTACTGTGATAATATATAGATGCGATGGAGAAAGTATGTATTTCAAGACAGAATACCTGGGAAATTTCACACATAGGTTAAGAAAAAAAAATCCGTGACTTTTTTAATGCCAAAACTTCAATCATAAAATCTACGAATGACTAGACCCCACCCCCTTGGATGCAATGAATATCATATACAAAATACTATTTTTAGAGGAGAATTTTTAAAAAAGAAATAAGATAAAAAAATAAAAATCTTGTAAATATCACTGTTAAGTTATTGTATGACGTCATATATACACTCGGGTTCGGCCTTTCCCCACTTCAATTTTGCTTTGTCACTGTGATGGAGCTCTTTTTGATCACATGACCAAAAGCGATTTTTTCTTTTAGCCAATCACATTTAATCACATGATTGGTTTTTCCATGTTTCGCACGCGATTGCAGTATCGTCTGCTATTGTTTATAAATACAGCCCCTCCGAGCGCCCAGTGTCATTCTGCTTGTAGCTGATTTGCTTTGTTTGGTTGACTAAGAAGTAAGAAGTAAGAAGAAGAAGAAAAAAGATGTCGCAGCAGGAGTTTCATGAAAACCTTTTCATGATTCCCGGGATTAGCATCGAGAGCACTATTGTTGTTAGAAGATTAGACACCGGGCAAGAGATCTCGAGATATAACATGGTGAGGGTGCAGTTAGCCCAGCGACCACAGAGAGCAGAGAGGAGGACCCGCACCCCCTACACCAGGCTTCGAAGCAGGGGAAGAAGAGCTCCTTCTAGATCGCCGCCCCCACCACCACCCAGACCTACAGCCCCCCAGGTACAGGCCCGGAACCAAGGGCGGATACCGTCCTGGGGATTTAGAGTCCCCGTCCGGAGGGTTTATTGCTCGTTATGTATGACTGACAACGAGGAGAATAACTACGCTTGTAGTAGATGTCTTCAACGGCCCTCGTGTGTCCTCTGCGCGGCACGGGTAATTGAGCATGGAATGGAGTGCCCCCTCTGCAGGAACGGGATCCGTGTCCCCGTTCCCTTATCCAGGAGACCAGAGTTTGACCCCCCTGATAGCAGTTCCTCAGATTCAGATGAAGAAAGCATAGGACACCTGGTGCAACAGCTCCTTGCTTAGGGACCTTCCTTGAAAACAAAATTTGAAAAAAAAACCAAAAAAATCAACAAAATCAACGAAAAAAACAAAAAGTGTATTGATACCAACGGCCCTTTTAAGGGCCACCCAATTGTTTCGAAAAGATGCCTTCATATACAGTCAATAAAAAAGAAACGTGTGTGTATCTCAAGTTATAACACCAGGTCCCTTTTTTTTATAATTTTTATAACTTTTTTTTTTAAAAAATTAACTTATAAATTTATTAACTTTTTTAAACTTATAAAACTTTTTTAACTTTTAATAATAATAACCCTTTTTAAAAAAAAAAAATTAATATCGACGAAGAATGTACACCTGTTTGTTATAAGTGTGTGCAAATTGTTCAATATAATGTCTATAATGAATCCAATTTCCTTCCAGTCCACACCCTATTCCAAAAGGAAAAGCATAAGTCTGGTAAGGTAAACTACCCATTTGTTGCAAACAAGCTTGAAACCATTTCTCTCTATTATATGCTGTGTCCTGATAAGTGGAAATTCTTCTAGGTCTGTGACTTGCTTTTCCATAATCCCATCGAGATAGTAAACAAATGACCACAGGGGTTTGTGAAGGAAACACCTTAATAGTGCCTGGAATTCCTCTATCTTGTTCTAAAGCTATATTTTGAAATCCTACAGCTCTGCGGGTGGCATAGAGATTGGCTTGTGGGAATTTCTCTGCAATAATTTGACTCAATCCATAAGCTTTTACAGACAAACAATCACATTGATGAACAATAGCTTCTACCTCACAGTTGAGTAAATCACCTTGTATCTCCTGGAGACTCGATGTAAAATGAATCTATGTTTTAAAAGATCCTTGTTGTTATACAACAACAACAAATACAGCTTTTACAGAGATGGCAAGAAGTCTCGACACATCTGACCAGACAGCAGCAAGAAGTGATGAAACAATTTCTGTAATATCCGAGAAGAGCTAGACAAAAGGGAAGTCAACTTGACTAAATCTGGGCTCCAATTCTTTGTTTCTCTCCTCAGGTTTCAGAACTCCATATTCTTCATAGTCACCTCCTTGCCTGTAAAACATGCTCTCCAGTTCTGGGGTACTGTAAGACATAACAAATCTGGCAGTACAATGAAGTCTATAGATATCCAGTCCTCCTACTGGTCTTTTCATTTGAATAAATACCCTGATTTGATGTACTTCTTCTGTCCAGGGATGTCTTTCCTTTTGTAAAATCAAATAGTCAAATTCATCTTCATTACTCAGAAACATGTCTATATCTTCTTTTTCTTTGGGGTCTGGAATGATGAAATTCCAATTAATGGCTATCCTGTAACATCTATCCGGACATTTAGGATCCTTGATAGGCTCATGCAGGGGTAAATATTCATTCCTAGGTTCCTGATCCACCTCCATAGGTTCTATAATTCTCTTTTCTAATAAGGTAAGTTTTTCCATCTTCATCTCCATGTCTTCTAATATTCTAGGAATTCACTTGACCAAAACTGTCCTTTACTCAATAAGGCCCCCCAACTGATGAGGATTTTCTTTAACACCTTTTGTTTTTATACCCCTCACACCTTTGCAAAAGATAAGGGCCGTGTGCAAAGAAATATAACGATAGACCTACGTTTTTGTTTATGTACACAGGTAAATACTTGGCAGAGATTCAAGATTATGACGTCACGCTTCACAGTCTAGACAGCCCTCTAACCAGTTTGAACTGGATTTCCTCAAAACAATAACAAAGAAAACACAGATTTTTGATTTTTTTCATTCTTTATTTGTAACAACAAACAACAACAACAACAAACAACAAACAACGTATTTACAATACATTTTGATAAAAACATTGACACTTTTGTCCATGACCTGTAGGTAATTTATGATAAGTGTTTTGAAACCAATTCGCCACATATCTGTCCCTTTGTAAAGCCGTACTCTGGTCAAAAGGGAATAGCCATTCGTCCGCTTTCTTTCTTTTCTTGTCTCTCTGATGTAAATAATACACACAATATTGTCCACATACATCGGTATTCCAGTCTTGATAGCGATACGGATTATAAATCCATTGCTGAGCATGACGCTGGATAAAATCTTGAATTTCTTTTTGTAAGGGAGGAAATCCATAAGAATCGAAATATTCCACCACGGGATTGCTCACATATAGACACACCCAATGTTCTCCAGGTCGATCTTGAGGATCCGTATTGACCACGACAGCTTTTTCTCCAGGTCTTAATTGATCCGGTAATAAATCTACAGGATACACACCTCCAAAAGAACTCTTGAATTCTCTGGATAAGACTTCTCTCAATTGTCCCGTATCCATTTTTTTTTAGTAATCAGTGCTCACTTCTCTCTGTTTGTTAATTTCTAATAGGTTATCGAATTCTGCATACACCACACAATTGATGGTGGTAGCCGTATTGTTGGTAAACTGCACTTCTACTCTCAGATTTCCTGTTTCTATGATGTGGAATTTATCCGATTGCGCTTCTTGATCTTTAGTGAAATCCCATCCCCATAGAGTGTAGCCGCTTTTATACTCTTCTAGGGTGATGTCCGGAGCCCAATCTTCTAATTTTCCCAGAGCTTGATACAGACTGAGATAAGATCTCAGATATAAATCGTCGTTGAAATTAGGTTCAAAACATCGAGTACTCATGGTCTCTCCGTTGATACTGACGTCTAATTTCTTGATCCCAAAGTTTTGGAAATGAAAGGGATTTTTAGTTTTATCTCCGTTAAAGGCCGCATTCTCCACAAAGCCTAAAATGAGTTGTTTAGGCATCTGACCTTGAAACAGATGATCGGTAATCTTAGACTGGGTTCCTGTGGGGATGGTAAAGGTTTTCACTTCCACTCTTCTCAAGGGATATTTAGCTCTGTGAGTATTCAGATTTTGATTGATCTGATTCATCAAAGTAGGGGCAGGTTTGATTTTTCTCACCCACAAGACCATACTTAATATTTTCACTTTTCCCGTATTGGCTTGACCGGTCATCATGTAGAAAGCAGGTCTAGCTCGATTAAATCTCAAACGGACGTCCACTCCATTAGGTAGAAATCGATCTTGTTGAAACAAATCCAGATGTAAACGATCCAACAAAGTGAGTTTCTTACTTCCAGCAATAGCTTGGTTTCTTTTTCGGAATCCTTCGTTTTTAGAATCGTCCGGGTACTCTGTGAGAATAGGTTTGTTAATGATCACATTACCATCTCCACCTGGAACAAAGGTCCTGCTAGCAGCTTCGCCGGAAACTGTCAGAGCCTCTAATCCCACTTCGTCCATGTGTCCTGCCGTATCTTTTTCCCACAGACTACAGGCTTTCATCTGTGTATTTAATGTTCTGGGTTGGTAGGACAATAGTTTCTCCAGATACGCTTTGTAAGGATAAGTATCCGTTCCGGGAGTGATGATTTTTCCATTCAGACTGACATCGATTTCCGTAAACATGGAATGTAAGATATTATTCACCGGAGCTATTTTAGCCGGATCTCCAGCCAGAGCACTTCCATCATTTTGAGTAAATTGACAGACCATTTGAAGATAAGTTTGAGATAAATCCAGATATTGATCTCCTTGTCCTTTAATTTCAAATTCGATGGGAGCCGTATCGGAATCTAAAGTACTAGAAATAGGGTAATATTCTTCCCATTTCGACTCTTCTAAAGCAATGTTAGTGGGAGGGACTTGGAACAATTCTAAATTGTTCATCCAACAGGCACAGGAATCGGGTTGTAACATGTTGACTCTAGACGGAGTGATCGCCAAATGAATTAAGGTCTTTGAGATTCGAGGGTCCTATTTATACTCTCTCTCAGTCAAACACATCTAAAGTCCTTTTTCTTTTAGGAATTCCTCCTCCTTGATTTTTCTTTTTTCTTTTAGGACCTCCTCGGGCTAACAGGACTTTTCCTGTAGGTTTTCTTTTTCTTCTTAATTGAATGAACCTTCCCGATCCCTTCTGGGTTTTTTCCATTGTCTTTTTTCTTTTCTTAGTCTCTCCTAAATTCATTCTTGGTGTCACCATTTTCCCCGAACTATTTTTAAAGGTCTTTCTTTTTCTTTTATTAGTCTCTCCTAGATTCATTCTTTGTGTTACCATTCCCGAAGTATTTTTCAAGGCTCGTATTCCGTGGGTTTTGACTGCATCTTTTAAAGATCTCTTATTTTCTAACACGTCTAACCCCGTTCTAGCAGCAGCAGTCAAGGCATGTTTAGCTCCCGTTTTCAGTAAATCCGTGAAGAATCCTTTCCCTTTTTGAGGATGATGGCGGGGTGGTGGATAATTGGGGGGTGGATAATAATAAGCGGGTGGTGGTGCTGGTGGTGACTGTGAAGCCCCTCCCAATAATCCTCCTACTAAATTCTTCAGGATGGGAGCCGCAAAACTTAACAAACCGTGTCCTTTTTGACGAAATACCCCTTTATGATACGTCCATCCGTGTCCTTTTTTGACTTAATAAACCTTTATGATAAGTCCAACCGTGTCCTGTCTGTCTCAGTAATCCTGAATGATACTGCATGGTTAAATAACTCGGGTGAAACTGACCTTTCTGTCCTCGGGGGACTTCCTTTTATACTCTTTAGGGTTGAACACAATACAGACAGCAGACCAAACAAATCATCACGCCCAATAAGATGGAACACAATAAGGGTACATTCATTTTCAGTAGACTTTTCTGAAATGAAGTTTCACAATAGATTTCCCACTTAAATAAGGCATGGGTTGTCGTCAAGGAGTCATGATGTGAATCTCAATGGTATCGAAATGTTTTTTTTATTCAATGGAACATATTCTGCTCGAATGGGTTCCCATTTACATTGATTTTCTTTGTCTTCGAAATGACCAGGCACCACTCTTAAGAGTTTCAAGGCATTGGAGCCTACCGTCTGGGGTTGAATCAAGTCACAATACACGTACATGGATTTTAGATTTCGGTATAAATCCGCAGTGTACGGAGCCATGTAACTGATGTTGATCCATTTAGTGGTGTTTTCTGTCCAATTTTCGGGTACCAATTTAGGACTGTGGTATCCTAATTTATAAGCCAAACTAACGGGAAGTCTGATGAAGATGGGAATTTCTCTTAAATGAGTGACATAATTCACTCGATCGAAATTGTCTCTATAGGTAAATCTCATCTCGGTTTTAGAGGGCTCTTCTTCTTCTGTTTTCAAATCTTTTAGGATTTTCACTAAGTTGGCTTTTAATCTTCCATAATCTTCATCCACATTCACAGTACTTCTTTTATTTCTGCTCCTCCTCGGTGCTGTCCAGGTTTCATATTTTTTCCATATGGTTTTCAGACACCTTTCTATACCTTCATTGATTTCAGCTAGGAGAGCTGTAGGATTGGCATAAGGTCCCGGTCTAAATTTGAGGCGATACAAATTGAGTGTCTCTTTGGGATCATAAGTTCCATTTAACCAATAGGCTTGACTCCATCCCACTAACAACTGAGTATCGGCAAAAGTGATGGGATTACTTTTCGAGAGTTGAAATCTTCCACATTGATATTTATCTGGGTCGTCCAGATCTAGTTTTTCCCCCGGTGGAACGTTTTCAAAAAAAGGGGGAATTTTATCCACTAGACATATGTCCAGATAAGCTTCTTCTTCACTGATATTTTCGATACTACAAGGATAGATCATTTCCGTCAAAGCCACTTCCCATTGACCGTCCGTTAAATCCAGGGATTGTGGTAATAAGGTTTTAAATTGAGCAGTCGTAT
>PRKT01000003.1:2944429-2963537 GCA_003671525.1 Saccostrea glomerata | reverse complement strand
TGAAATAGGTGCTGACGGGGTCCCATGTGTTGACAATGAGGACAAGGTTGGTCTATGGGTAAGTCATCGCAATGTTGACAGACGCGATGTGCCACACACAGATTAGGGACGTGAATGCCCGATTCCTGAGTGCATTCGAAATCGAAATAAATGTAAAACTCTAAGGGGTCTTCTTCTTCTTGGGCTTCTGTCGAACGTAGCACCGATGATCGGCATCGACGATTTTCTTACAGATCTTACACTGTTTCTGATCTCCGCATTTGTGATGAGGAAATAAATTCTTAGGCATCCAGGACTGACACTTCTCGCATAGTCCCATTAAATTGCAGACAGTAGTGGTGGTTTTCTTACTATGAGGTCTTAAATGATTTTCGTAGCAGGTCCTGTTCTTAAACATTCCTTGGCATTCCTGGCATTTAATCTCGATCCCTTCATTGGGACAATTAGGGTGATGTCCTAAACTAAAGGTACAGCGATGAGGGCATTTGGACCGATGGTCTGTGACCTTCCTGTACCCCACGTCACAATGATCACAATAATATTGGTTCCCCTTTACTCCCGGCATGGATATGATGGCATCGCACTGACGGTTGTCTAACAAAATGTTCAAACAAGTTCCATCTCCCCAGCCTTTGAAGATGCGCTCTAAACAGAGTTTAGTGGAAGTAGATTTGAACTGAAATATTTTCAATCGATACTGAGGAGCTAATACCTGTTGTAATTTCGTCCACTCTGTATATCCACAAGCTTGAGTAATATCACATCCGGCCTGTTCCATGAGGGCTATGGCTTCGTTCTTCTGGTCCAAGGATTTCTTATCTCCCTTCCGCATACGGAGCCAACGTTTTTCCCATTCCGGGTCTGGATGTTCGGGTTTCTGACTGTGTAATCGAGTGACGACGATGGCTCTAGCCAAACAAAATTTATCATGGGGATTGACGATCCGAACGATGGCTCGTTTATTTTTCTTGAAAGTTTCTTTATCCAGTTGTAGATGTTTGTTTCTGTTTCCACCACTCCCCTGGGGATTCTCGATGTGTAACAGATCGAATTCCGTGGAGCCGTCGCCCAGTTTGAACTTCTTTTTGGATTGTTGCACACGTTGTATTTCTTTTAAAATGAACCGGTCACGGTAGCCTAGTGGTAGAGCGTTCGCTTCGTGATCGGGAGGCCCGGGTTCGATTCTCGATCGCGGCGCCGCGTCATACCTAAGACGTAAACATAGGTAGTGACTGTTCCTTCGCCAAGCGCTCGGCACTAGAAGTGAAAGTCACGGGTCTTTCGGATATGACCTTAAAAACGTAGGTCCCGTGTCACGGTAGGCGTTGGCACGATAAAGAACCCTCACTGCTCAATGGCCCTGAGTGCCGAGTATAGGTCTAAATTTGAAGCCCTTCACCGGCATCGGTGACGTCTCCATATGAGTGAAAAATTCTCCAGAGGGACGTTAAACAATATACAATCAATCAATCAATCAATCTTTTAAAATGACGTCTTCGTTTAAATCTTTACATTGCATAAACTCGTACGAAATGTCTGATTCCAGAGAATGGTGACGAAGGTTCAGGCAGAGGTAATCGTTAGGATCACACTGCATTTCAGATTTGAAGTCTTGTAACATGTTTGTGAATAATCGCCGAAGGAAAGCTGTGTTTTCTTCTTCTTCTGGAAATTCATCGAAATGAACGACATATCTATTTTCATGCTCTTTAAATTTTGGAGAGGTCTTTCCTTGAGCTAGTCTTATATGATAATACTCAGAAATGGGTTTAGGTGGTAAATCTATTTCTCTCTCGGTACTTTTTCGTTTCAATATTCGTCGAGCCTGTACCTGTTTTTCTCTAGTAGAATCCATGTCTATCAGGTGATGGCTCTGAGGATAAAATGAACCCAAAGTCGGAGAAAAACCATATTTATATAGAGTGGATGACGTCACAATGCATAGGTAAGTTTTATCGTACTTTTTGCACACGGCATTTTATAGAGGATGCAAACAGGTAAATATAAGGAAAACACAGGTAAAAAGGTATATTTCTTTTGCACACGACCCTTATGTTTTTGCACACGGCACTTTATAGGTGATGCAAACAGGTATATATATAAGAAAAACGTACGTAAAACGTATTTTTGCACAAGACCCTAAAATAATCCTATAGTATATATAAATCAGAGCTAGACATAGAGGATCATTCTGTGTGAGTACTTTTTAACTTGACAGAAGTAAAATATGGCAGAGATAAATACAAAGGAGACTGTACCAGAAACACAGGATCTTTTAGATCTAGATGAAAGAAGTCATTTGTGCCTTATCCTAAATAAAAAGAAAGGAGCGGTGACAGAAATTAGTGATCTAGGAAGGGAGATAGACCAGTTAGAGAAAGAAGTGATGGAAAAGACAGACCAGTTAGAGAAAGAAGTGATGGAAAAGATAAGTAATTTAGAAAGGGAGACAGACCAGTTAGTGAAAAAAGTGATGGAAAAGATAAGTAATTTAGAAAGGGAGACAGACCAGTTAGTGAAAGAAGTAGCCTACAAAAAAAGGAGAAAAATAGAGGAGTGTCCACCCAGAACACACAAGAGGAAACTACCCCTGACCAATGATAAGGCACAGAAGAAAATGCATGTATATTTTCATTCTGAATAAAAATTGAATAAAAATCAAAATCTGTGTTAGTTTCACTTTTGTTTCAGCTAGACTGTGAATGAATGCGTGACGTCATAATGACATTCTTGAAATGTTTTGCACACGGCGCATTTACCTGTGAAGTTAGCATAAACAAAAAACGTAGTACCAACGTAGTAAAAAAAAAAGCTATCATGTAAGGGCCCTATTGGATAAATAAGGGCTGTGTACTGATCCACCTAGCCAAGGGTTAGGGTTAGGGATAAGGGGTTAGGGTTAGGGCTAGGGGGGTTAGGGTTAGGGTTAGGGTTAGGGTTAAGGGGTTAGGGTTAGTTAGGGTTAGGGTAAGGGGGTTAGGGTTAGTTAGGGTTAGGGTTAGGGCTAGGGGGTTAGGGTTAGGGTTAGTTAGGGTTAGGGTTAGGGTTAGGGTTAGTTAGGGCTAGGGGGGTTAGGGTTAGGGCTCAACCAATCAAAATTGATCACGTGATTTCTCTCAGCCAATCAGAATGCGGTGCTATCGGGGCTCCTTATACTACTATTGTGCCCTAAAAATTTATTGTTCTTAAAAAGTTGTGAAATTGGCTTTAACAATAGTTGAGTAGATGAATATGATAAATCATTAAAGAATATTGCATGATGAAGAGCCTTTCTTGAAATATGACGTCATTAATTTGGTACATTTTTAAGTTAAATGCAGAAATGCTTCTAAATGACTCGGTTTTCTGCTTATTTTCCTTTAGAAAATAGTGTCTGCCACCGTCGCCCGCTTTAATTTTTGGATATATTGTGCAAAAAGCTATAAAAAAAATCACATATCTAAAAATCTTACCGGGCGACGGTGGCAGAGTATGTTTACTAAAAGAAATTCCACTGAAAATTGATGTCTTCTTCAACTTTTTAAGAAAATACGGGAAAATGCACAAGTTAATGACGTCACAATTACCATATAGGAGGTCATATGAGAAATACCTTTTGTGTATTCTTACTACCGAGAATTCCTCTGATTCAGAAAGAATGAATTTTAATTTCTTATATCACTTTCATATTTTAGAAAAATATGGGGCTTAATTTGTATTGAAACTGTACCTTCTTCTTAGATCATCAGAATCAAAAGACACTGACTCTATATCCACTGGACCGCACACTGCCATTTAAGTGCCCTCTCTCTCTTGGCTTTATTTTACATAATGGACATTGTACATGTATAATAAAAGAGACCCAAACAGTAATCATTCCAGAGAGAATACCACCGCCCCCAAGATCACTTGCACCAGTTGTTGTATCATCTAGAAGTATTCCTCCACCACCACCATCCCCCCCAAACCAAACAGATCCCACAAACCCGACCACCAACCATCCCTGAGAGAATACCACCCCCAAGATCACCTGCATCTATTATGGTATCATCTAGAAGTTTTCCTCCACCTACTAAAACCACACAGTTTCCACAAAACCAACCACCAACCATACCTGAGAGAATACCACCTCCCCTATATATTTGCACAATCATCAAGTATTCCTTCACCCCCCAAAACCACACAGTTTAAAAAACCCAACTACTAATCATCCCTGAGAGAACACCACCCCCCAACATCACCTGCACCAATCATTGTATCTTCTTGAAGTTTTCATCCACCCCCCAAAACCACACAGTTTTCACAAACTCAACAGGCAATAATTCCTGAGAGAATAGAGTCTCCGAGATCACATTCACCAACAATATTCGAACCATCTTCAAAAACTCAACTTTTTTACAAAGTCACACCAACAAAAAATCTCTGAGAAACTAATGTCAATGAGAACACTAACGCTTTGTTACAACGCGAAATGTAATAACAACGCGAAATGTAATAAACCTGGATTATAACATTTTGCGTTATTACATTTTGCGTTGAAATTAACGCAGAATGTAATAACGCAAAATGTAACAACACACTTTTGGGCATTATTACATTTCGCGTTATTACATTTTGCGTCGAGATCAACGCAAAATGTAATAAAAGGATTTTTGGATTATTACATTTTGCGTTGTTACATTTTGCGTCGAGATTAAGCAAAAGGCAAGAACGCAAAATGTAATAACACATTTTTTTTGTCAGCCAGATTGAGTACAATTTTTAATAGTGTAGTGGCCGATGAAAAGAAAATAAAACAAAAGGAAAAAATAGATATACGCAATATCTTACAATTAATAAATTTTATTATATATTGATTCATTGAATTAGCTACATGTGTTTAAAATCAGTTTAATAAATGTATTCAAATTATAGGTGTTGCAAATATAGAAACGTGCATCTGTGGGCAGGGTTGTTGGGGGGTATTGACCAGTGTGCTTTTGCTTTCTCTTATAGAGAAATGCAATGAATCTAAAAAAAAAAAACTATTCATTTGTACTGGCAGGTGTAAATGTATAGCGGGAAGGGGTTATTGACAATAATGATACCATACTGTTCTAAGCAAATCTACAGCATTGCAGACAAGCAAAAACAAAATTCTATCTCTCTCTATCTTTCCATCCAATAATAAAATGGATTGTTTCTGCATGTCCAGAATAATACAATAATAACATTCTAAGTAAACACCTCACCTTATCCCTGCCCCTCTTCGCTTGATACACACATACACTTCTAATTCGTTAACCAATGTATACATGCCGAATATGCATATCAAGAGCTTTTAATGAACCTATGGTCAATCTTCGGTAATTAACTATGTGTTATTGGTTAGAAATTTAATAAGACTATCAAAAATATGCCAATCAAAGTGAAATTAATTTTGTATAATTAAGTACAGTGCATTCAATATTACTAAAATCAGAGTAAGAAAAACGATACATTTAGATATATTTATGTCCGTAAATGCCCTAACGTTGGTCTAATTGTTTTACAATGTAGTTCTAAATATTTTAACAACGGGTTTCCCATATTGGTTATATGTATATATTTGGATCAATTTTATGATCTTTTTTTGTTAAACGCAGTCAAAAAAAAATAATTTTGTTTTGTTTTATTACATATTGTTTATTACATTTTGCGTTGTCTTCAATGCAAAAATAAAATAACGCAAAATGTAAGAACTAAAAAGGGCGTTTTTACATTTTGCGTTGATCTCGACGCAAAATGTAATAACGCAAAATGCAAAATAATCCAGGTTTATTACATTTCGCGTTGTTATTACATTTCGCGTTGTAACAACGCCTACAATAGTTGGATCTTCTTTCCATTTATCACCACGTCAAAAATCTATGTTGATTACACAGTCTCAACAACAAAATATCCCTGAGAGAATAATGCCTCCGAAATCATCGACGGAAACAAGAAGTCAACAATCAAATACTACACATACATCTAAGATTAGTCAACTGTCAACACTCACGACAATATTTTCAGAGAACAAGAAGGAGGCTGGTGTACGTTATCATATGTTTGATGATTACAAGGTATTTCTTATACTAATGAAATATGTTTGTAAAATACAATCATTTTAATTAGATTGATAATCATAATATGATATATATTTTAAATTTTTATTGTTTTCAAAAACAATTTATACAACAGAAAACAATTTTTTTCAGAACATGTCTCGAGAAGTGAAGTGCTTCAAAAATTTCATTTATAAAAGTCGAAAATGCGTAATGCCTAACACGACATAAGAGCTTAAATTAACTGCAACTCTTTTTATACAGCATCTACAGAATTCTGGAACTAACAATGTAAAACATGATAGATATGTTTCATAGTTACATCTATTAATAGCAACACATTTTTCACGACACAACATAGCAACAGTTTCAAGTATCAAACATTTTCAAAGTGAAGCAAATTCAATGCTTTACCAGACGAATTTTGAAGTAGTTGTTTTTCATGTATTAACCCTAAAAGATTATATCTAAAAACTAAGTTCAGAGTTTCATGAGAAAACCTTTTCCATAGAAAGTAACACAAATAATTCCTCAATCCCTAACACTACTTTCATTTTTCAATAACCGGTCACGGTAGCCTAGTGGTAGAGCGTTCGCTTCGTGATCGGAAGGCCCGGGTTCGATTCGCGTTCGCGGCGCCGCGTCATACCTAAGACGTAAACAAAGGTAGTGACTGTTCCTTCGCCAAGCGCTCGGCACTAGAAGTGAAAGTCACGGGTCTTTCGGATATGACCTTAAAAACGTAGGTCCCGTGTCACGGTAGGCGCTGGCACGATAAAGAACCCTCACTGCTCAATGGCCCTGAGTGCCGAGTATAGGTCTAAATTTGAAGCCCTTCACCGGCATACGGTGACGTCTCCATATGAGTGAAAAATTCTCAAGAGGGACGTTAAACAATATACAATCAATCAATCAATCATTTTTCAATATGTTTTAGAAAACAACATACTCGAGGGTTCAAAAATGAAGACAGCGTACTCGTTTATATATATATTTTCTTTACTAATTCCTTCCATAAAAAATATTCTGCCCAATGATTGTCCTTGAAAGACGTTTTTTACAATACAGATATATGAGGAACGCGTCATCTGACCTTTTCAAACTAATTCAAACAAGTCCTGACAATTTTTTGTTTTCTCATTGATGTTGCCGCCCATCTCTTTGAATGTTACACTCACATAAAATCAATTTAATTAAAATTAAATGTTAGATCCGCTCGCATACTCGCTACACTAACATCTAACAACATCCCATTGTGGGTCACGTCAGAGGTCAAATTCGGAACGGCTCTAGACTTATTCACTTCTACAATATACAATGATTTTGCCAGCGACAATTTGATTGGTTGATAGAATTTGACCTCTGACGTGACCCTCAATGGGATGTTATTAGATGTTAGTGTAGCGAGTATGCGAGCGGATCTAACATTTAATTTTAATTAGATTGACATAAAATGTACCAGAAATTTGTATTTGAACAAATATTTATCTCTCTGTCTTTTATAAAGTACAACATGCACAAACCAAATAACAGATACTGTTTGCTCTTCCTATAAAAGATATATTAGAATTCAATACAATTTTAACTTCTATTATCAAATCTAGTGCACCAGACACCGACTACACGGTGAACAAATTTAAACAATGCCAACATATTAAAATTGCATGAAAACATTTCAAATCTTTTAGCGAACACTTTTAACAAAAAACAATGGCATTATAAAACTAGGAAGAAATGTGATATTTCCCACTGATCCTTATATTTTAGGAAATATTTCATTATAGCCCATTTAAATAAATTTACAATTATTCTGATATATTGAAAAGCATTTCAAGTAGGATTGATTATTCAATTCAGCATCATATGAAAAACAATTGTCCAAAATATTGCTGATTTGATAATGCTCTCATAATATATTTTTCTTCTTGTTTGACATCGTTCAATACCATCATGAGTATCAGAGTTTCTATATTGCCTCTCTTTGTTCTAATGAGGCTGACCACTCTCTGCCATGGATATTTGATGAAAATAAGTGAACAAAACAGAAGCAGCGAGGTACGTATCAATCAAGTGATGAATTAGCTAATGAGGTAGATCGAATTTTGGACTGATAAACCAACCTTTCTGACACATTGCAAACATTAAGCATCTTAATTTATAAAAAGGTTTTTAAAAGGTTTTGCTAACAGCGTTTTGTTGTAAATATGCCTTCCATTAAAATATATAAGCGCATATTTAACAGTAATAAACAATTTACTTATTTGTGATTAATTATTTAACCGTACATAGGTAATATAAATATTCACAACGGAAACCTCATCAGAAAACATGCCTGCAGACTCACACGAATATTCAACTGATACTCAAACAAGCAATCTTTCAACCACTTCACAATTTCCTGGACAGTTCTTCCTGGATACTGTAGATCACTTAATTTTCGCGACACCTTATTTTCGCGAGATAGTCATTGACTCTTGATTAGCGAGACAAAATTTTCGCGAATTGTGGTTATTGTGCTATATATTCTTAAGGAATACTATTATACGCGAGAATTAAATTTTCGCGAGCAGACTGTCTCGCGTAATTGCGCGAAAATAAAGTTCTCGCGAATAAAAAGTGATTTACAGTACAATACTAAGAAACATTTCAGTGCTTTCACCTAGACCTACCCCTGAAATCTGAAAGCTGTGTTCCCTTGCTCAACTATTCTACAAAAATACCTGCACTGAACGGACTGTAAAAACTTTTCCTAACAAAACATCAAACAGACCAATACAGCCCAGCTCAGAAGAATTTTCCTTTCCAGGTGATAAGTTTCCTACGAATAAAAACGTTTCCGAGGTACTAGAAAGGATGCATGTTTTCGATTCTAATAGGATAAATATTTGTTTTGTCTCAAGATTGGAAACCATATTTAAATAATATGCACAATTTGTTTGTAAAAAAGGAGATGAAAAAGGTAAAAAAAAAATGACTCAAATAATAGTCTTTTATTTTTCCTTTTAGAATGTGTTCAGAGGAGTGACATGCCTAGATGGTTTTCAGTACAAGGAGGGATATTGCGATTATGCAGATATCAATTCCACTTTGAATGTGAAAGCTACAATTATCGTTAACTGTGATTCTTTGATTGAAAAGACAAAAGAATATTCCAGAAAACCTTTATTTAGAATAGCTCAATTACTTTACAAAACATTTTTTGTGTTTAAACTTTCTCAGATTCTTCAAATTGATATTCATCAAAATGTATTTAACTCGTCTGAGTTGAAGGTAAATGTTTTAATCAATATTTTTCCAAAACTTAATTTGAAAGAATATGTCTTAAAACTTATTTCACTTTTTCATAATCGGACTTTGCTGTCTCTAAGTACTCCTTACAACTTATTGAAGAGAAGTCAATCTCGAATGAAATATCGTTTCGCTTTGGTAGGGACAATCTGAATAGAGATTGGTTCACACTACTGAAACATTTATCAATTCCTTCTAGAAATATGGGAACAGATCATTTCTATCCATTCTCGAAAATATTATTTTGTCCGATGATTCGTCTTGGCAAGAATGAGACATTCGTTAACAATAGATCTCAACTTTGTCTACACGAGTTCAATGTGTGTTTTGATTCTATTCAGTATTATATTTCTGAGTATATTCAGGTATGCAGAGATGATTATTTATCAGTGTTGGATGGGACTAAATTGGTAAAAGCAGTACTACTTCCATACCATTACAGACGTGAGGATAATTTATCTCTGGCAATTTCGTGTCTATCAGCATTTTGTCTTTTAATTACTCTCGCATTTTATACCATTTGTCCAGAATTACGAACTTTGTCCGGTAAATGTAACATGTTTCTGTGTTTGTCGTTGATGATTGCTCAGGTTGTTTTTGGGTTTGGCATGCTTTACTGTGTAAAATCTTAGGCTTTTTTATTCATTACTTTTGGCTAGCAAGTTTCTTCTGGATGAGTGCATGTTCAGTGCAAATGTTTCTTTTGTCTGGACGTTTGAACATAAATAACATGATTAGCAATTCAAAGAGGCTTTTAAAATATTGTTTGTATGCTTATGGAACTCCCATCCTCTTGACCGGAACAAATATAGTGTATTCTACTCTGTCATCGAAGGGAGAAAATTTTGGAAATGGTTTGGATTTCTGTTATATAACATACCCAATCATGATTGTGGTCACATTTGCTGTTCCAGTGTTTCTAATCATATTTTCAAATATACTTACATTCGTTGTCGTCTGCTGTCGAATCAACCATCATCAAAAAATTGTTTCTGGGCAGAAACGGTACTCCAGAGGTAAGGTTCTGGCTAAGTTATCGTTCTTAATAGGAAGTCCATGGATCATAGCTTTTGTCAATTACTGGATAAGAGATAAAATCCTAGAGTATATTTTCTTGGCTCTAAGTGGTTCTCAAGGTCTCTTTATAATGATATCTTTTGTTTGCACTCGACGTGCGTTTGATTTATTGCGCGAAAAAATTGAGCGCAAGAAAAACAATCAAAACGAAAACGTTTCATCAAGATTGTAAGCAATATTTTTGGAGTTGTCTGTGTATTTTCTGATTCTTCTTTTTAAATAATCATTAGGTGGATTAATTGAACTAATTGGTTATTTATTTTTAGTACTTACTTGGTCTTTGATAAAATGGTGTCATTTTTCTAGTTTTTTTTATCAAGGTGATAGAAGCTTTAACTTGTCGAAATTACAGACTTTCCAAAATTAAAAGTTTCAATTGGACTTTATAGGTACTAGAACTTGCGTTTTTTTAACATTGATTAGTCTGATTTTTTTTTATCAATTATGTTTCATCCTGTAATAATCAATAAATCTAAATAATGATATATTTGTACTTGAAAACTTTGTTTATTATAGAAATGACATCTTCTTTAGTATGCAAACATGTTTGATTTGTTAGATAAGAAATTTCAAATCTTCTTTACATGAAATTTGTTTTTTTTTATTATTCACATCTGTTTGTAAACAATCAAATATCTGCGAACTATATATATTACAGACAATATTTTAGGGGTTTCTTTTTAACCTGTTATCTCCATTATGATGTATCTATATCAAATAATATACGTGTAATAATTTTCATAAATCATTTTACGTTCAATAATTGTCGAATACCAAAAATGATTTTTAGATCAGAATAAAAAGAATATCAAGTCATATTAACTCATTTTCAGAGGTCTGTGTTTTATGTCTTCTTTACACATTCGTAATGTTTATTTTTTTTTCGATTGATCACTGTTCATTATTTTAACCTTTTACATGAAAGATTGATTGATTGATTGATTGTATATTGTTTAACGTCCCTCTCGAGAATTTTTCACTCATATGGAGACGTCACCGTATGCCAGTGTAACGTTGAATATTGACCCGAGTTGAAAATTGACCCGGGGTTCATTTTTCAACGTTGAATATTGACCCGGGGTGCTTTTTCACCGTTGAAAATTGAGACCAAAAGTCGTTGAATTTATACCCGGGGTCATTTTTCAACAGCTTGTTATTTTTTTTTCTTACCCCAGATGACCTCAACAAGTTGAAAATTGACCCTGTTGAATATTGACCCCACCTCAGAGTTTGAACATTTGTATGGCACGCCAAATTCCCAAAAATGAAATAATCATAGTTTCACAATCGATAAACTAGGTTTATCGGTTGTAAAGTATAGTTTACGGACTGTAAACTATAGTTAACAACGTTAATCTATATTTTACATCTGTAAACTATAGTTAACGCGATAGTCTATGTTTCGCAACCGTAAACTATACTTAACACCGAAAACTATCATTTGCGATTGCAAAACATAGATTATCTGATAAATACAGTTTCACGATTTGTAAACTATAGTTTACAAACCGTTAACTATAGTTAACGATCTGATAAATATAGTTTCACGATTTGTGAAACTATGATTAACAACTCTTAACTATAGTTTACGATTGTAAACTATAGTTTACAAACGTGAATCTATGTTTATCAACAAAAATCTATTGTTAACGCTTATTACAGACAGATAAACTTAGATTATCATTCGTAAACTATAGTTAACAACCGTTAAATATAGTTTTACAGATGAAAACTATACCTAACGAATCGTTAACTATACTTAACGAATCGTTAACTATAGTTTACGGTTTGTAAACTATAGTTAACAGTCGATAAACCTAGTTTATCAAATGTGAAACTAGGTTTAGCTCATTTTTGTGAATTTGGCGTGCCATACACTTGTTAGCTGGGAAGTTGTTTTACAGGATTTTATCGATCAGTATCACTTTATTTGTATTTCGGTTTCAATTTTTCCCCTTTTCAAGAATAATAGAAATAAACCTACAATATCCACCTGTGTATATATGTACATTTTGATCAGTGCACGATTTCAGTTATTTTCAAGCATGACAACTTTATTTTTTGACAATTTTAAAACAAAAATCTTAGAAATCTGTCTTAAAAGTGAGTCCTATATATTTTGATCAGGTGGGTGGAACATCCCATCTAGTCAAATACAGTATAAAAATTATCAAAATTAATAGCGAGCGCAGCGAGGCGGCGCGAAGCGCCGCTCGCGTAGCGAGCTCAATAGACTAACGTGTACAAACAGAGGAAATTCAGGTTGAAATCTGCACATTGATCCAAGAAATTTTTATGAGTCCACGTGAAAACATTCTTCAATCCCAATAATCCTTTGCGGTGCATAGCAACATGGTGGCTAAAACATAGCAACAACTTACTTTAAAAAAAATTAAAAACAACGATTAAATGCAATCTCCATGCCACAAAACTATCGTTTGTGTTCTAATGCAACTTGACTTTTTATTTGACGTCATACTTTCGTCACTTTAACGGCTCGGGTATTTCCGATTTTGTTGGAAACTTCCGAAAAGTTTGGAATCTCGATCCCGATGCCTGGGAAGTGATGAACTGAGGATAGGCAGTGCAAGTAAAAGTGTAAAGGTTTTTGATAGTTAAATAACTGCGCTCGCCCCAAGGGTCGCACCGTAGAACATATTAGCCTAAGAATTAGAATGAAAGACATTCTAAAACCAAAGACCAAAATGAATGCAACGATAGGTTATATAAGTTATATACTTCGTGCTCAGTCGATATGCTTTTCTGTGAAGTCGATATATCTATGGATTGACCGAAAAAAGCTACATTTGTTATAGCGAGCGCAGCGAGCGTCGCGAAGCGACGCTCGTAACTGCGAGCTCTAACGACAACGCCTGGGCGAAGAGAAAATTCGGACTACTGCACATTCATTCTTCAGAATTTTTTGCTGCAGTAATTTTGACCCACAATGCATCACTTAGCAAAGTTGCGTTCTCGCGAGAATGACGGCAAGTGTTCAACAAAAAGTTTACGCTTCTTGATTAAATGGATACGTATTGAAGATAAATTGTAAACGTAACTTTTTTCATTAACTTTCAGCACTGTTCAGTTTTTTCTTGGTATTTGTAACTTACATACGACGTCATGTGACGTCAGAGTCTAGACGCATCAAAGGCAGAAGGATAAAACGTACGCTGAACTAGGACCTGAGGTCCCCTGCTCAGTTCACGGCTATCGGGCCTGTTTACTCCGCTACAAAATGTAGTGCGTTGCATACGT
Organism: Saccostrea glomerata; assembly: GCA_003671525.1. Taxonomy (NCBI): domain Eukaryota; kingdom Metazoa; phylum Mollusca; class Bivalvia; order Ostreida; family Ostreidae; genus Saccostrea; species Saccostrea glomerata. The sequence goes on along the minus strand of PRKT01000003.1, from coordinate 2,949,870 downwards.
AAAGTGAAAATAGAATAAATCGTAATACTGTGAAGCCTTTAAAGTGTAAAACAAACAACTTTTTAAAAGGAATAACCATCTGATGGGTATTGGAAAAGATAGAGGGGGTGGAGGGTGGGTGCTGAGCAACATTAACTGCAATTTTATACGATATATGATATATTAGCGTTTAACATTTATGGATTACGTTAGGTGACCTGTGGTCTCCCCTATGATTTTATTCCATGTAACGTTATAGTACACATCAGTAGGGGACAACAGTAAGGTGACCAGAGAACAAGTAATATTGTACATCAGTAGGGGGACCAGAGGTCACCTTATACTCTACATCAGTAGGGGGACCAGAGGGCACCTTATACTGTACATCAGTAGGGGGACTAGGGGGCATTTTGAATTCTACATATGTAGGGGGACCAGAAGACACCTTATATTGTCCATAAGTAGGGGACAACAGAAAGGGGGCCAGAGAACACCTTATATTCTACATCAGTAGGGGGACCAGAGGTCACCTTTAATTCTACATATGTAGGGGGACCAGAGGTCACCTTAAATTGTACGTCAGTGGGGGGACCAGAGGTCACCTTCTACTATACATCAGTAGGGGACATCAGTAGGAGAGAAGAGGTCACCTTATATTGTACATAAGAAGTGGGACCAGAGGTCACCTTATATTGTACAGCAGTAGGGGGACCAGAGGTCACCTTAAATTGTACATCAATAGGGGACCAGGAGTCACTTTATATTGTACATCATTTGGGGGACCAGAGGCAACCTTATATTGTACATCAGCTGTAGTAGGGGGAGCAGAGGTCACCTTGAATTGTACATCAGTAGGGGGAACAGAGGTCACCTTATACTGTACATCAGTAGGGGGAGCAGAGGTCACCTTTAATTCTACATATGTAGGGGGACAAGAGGTCACCTTATATTGTACATCAGTAGTGGACAACACTAAGGGGACCAGAGAACGGCTTATATTGTACATCATTAGTGGGACCAGAGGTCACCTAATATCCTACATCAATAGGGTGACCAGGAATCACCATGTATTGCACATCAGTTGGGGGACCAGAGGCAACTTTAAATGTACATTAGCTAAAGTAGGGGGACCAGAGGTCACCTTATACTCTACATCAGTAGGGGGACCAGAGGTCACCTTAAATTGTACATCAATAGGGGGACCAGGAGTCACTTTATATTGTACATCATTTGGGGAACCAGAGGCAACCTTATATTGTACATTAGCTGTAGTAGGGGAACCATAGGTCACCTTATACTGTACATCATTAGTGGACATCAGAAGGAGAGCAGAAGTAACCTTTAATTCTACATTTTTAGGGGGACCAGAGGTCACCTTATACTGTACATCAGTTGGGGGACTAGAGGTAACCTTATATTGTATATCAGTAGGGGGACCAGAAGTCACCTTATATTGTACATCATTAGGGGGACCAGGAGTAACCTTATATTGTACATCAGTTTGGGGACTCGAGTCAACCTTATATTGTACATTAGCTATAGTAGGGGGACTAGTTGTCACTTTATTTTGTACATCAGTAGGGGACATCAGAAGGGGGAGCAGAGGTCACCTTATATTGTACATAGGAAGGGGGACCAGAGGTCACCTTATATTGTACAGCAGTAGGGGGACCAGAGGTCACCTTAAATTGTACATCAATAGGGGACCAGGAGTCACTTTATATTGTACATCATTTGGGGGACCAGAGGCAACCTTATATTGTACATCAGCTGTAGTAGGGGGACCAGAGGTCACCTTAAATTGTACATCAGTAGGGGGACCAGAGGTCACTTATACTGTACATCAGTAGTGGACATCAGTAGGAGAGCAGAGGTCACCTTTAATTCTACATTTGTAGGGGGACCAGAGGTCACCTTATACTGTACATCATTTGGGGGACTAGAGATGACCTTATATTGTATAACAATAGGGGGACCAGGAGTCACCTTATATTGTACATCAGTTGGGGGACCAGAGGCAACCTTATATTGTACATCAGCAGGGGGACCAGGAGTCACTTTTTATTTTACATCAGTAGGGGGACCAGAGGTCACCTTATACTGTTCATCAGAAGTAGACATCAGTAGTAGTGCAGAGGTCACCTTTAATTCTACATATGTAGGGAGACCAGAGGTCACCTTATACTGTTGTACATCATAAGGGGGACCAGGAGTAACCTTATATTGTACATCAGTTGGGGGACTCGAGTCAGCCTTATATTGTACATTAGCTATAGTAGGGGAAGTAGATGTCACCTTATTTTGTACATCAGTAGGGGACATCAGAAGGGGGATCAGAGGTCACCTTATATTGTACATAAGAAGAGGGACCAGAGGTCACCTTATATTGTACAGCAGTATGGGGACCAGAGGTCACCTCAAATTGTACATCAATAGGGGGACCAGGAGTCACTTTATATTGTACATCATTTGGGGGACCAGAGGCAACTTTATATTGTATATCAGTAGGGGGACCTGCGGTCATCTTATATTGAACATCAGTAGGGGACCAGAGGACATCTAATATTATACTTTAAATCAATAGGGGGACCAGAGGGCACCTTATATTGTACATCAGTAGGGGGCATTAGTAGGGGGACCAGAGGTCACCTTATATATTGTTCATCAGTAGGGGACCTGTGGTCACCTTATATTGAACATCAGTAGGGGACCAGAGGACACTTAATATTACACTTTACATCAATAGGGGGACCAGAGGTAACCCTGTATTGTACATCAGTAGGGGGACCAGAATACACCTTATATTACACTTTAGATCAATAGGGGGACCAGAGGACACCTTATATTGTACAACAGTAGGGGACATCAGTAGGGGGACTAGAGGTCACCTTATATTGTACATCAGTAGGGGGACCAGAGGACACTTTATATTGTACATCAGTAGGGGGACCAGAGGACACCTAATATTACACTTTAGATCAATAAGGGGACCAGAGGGCACCGTATGGTAGGGGACATCAGTAGGGGGACTAGAGGTCACCTTATATTGTATATCAATAGGGGGACCAGAGGTAACCTTATATTATATATCAGTAGGGGGACCAGAGGACACCATATATCGTACATTGGTAGGGGGACTAGGGGTCACCTTATATTGTACATCAGTAGGGGGACTAGAGGACACCTTATTATGTACATCAGTAGGGGGACCAGAGGGCACCTTATATTGTACATCACTAGGGGGACCAGAGGACACCTTATATTGTACATCAGTTGTTGAACCAGGGGACATCTTTTATTCTACACCAGTAGGGAGACCTGGGGACATCTTATATTGTACATGAGTAGGGGGACCAGGGTTCACCTTATATTGTACATCAGTAGGGAGACCAGAGAACACCTTATACTAAGTATACATCAGCAGGGGGACCACGGTCATCTTATATTGTACATCAGTAGGGGGACCATATTACTTCTTATATGGTACAACAGCAGGGTGACCAGGGTATTGTTCATAAGTTGGGGACATCAGTAGGGGGACCAGAGGACACCTTATATTATTCATCAGTAGGGGGACCAGGGGTTTCTTATTTTGTACACCAGTAGGGTGACCAGAGGTCACCTTATATTGTACATCAGTAGTGGGACCATATGACACCTTTTATGTACATCAGTAGGGGGAACAGAGGTCACCTCATATTGTACATAAGTTGGGAACATCAGTAGGGGGACCAGGGGTCACCTTATATTTTACAAAAGTAGGGGGACCAGGGGTCACCTTATATGTTTTTTCATTATGGAGACTTATGGTCATCGTTATATTGTACAACAGAAAGGGGACCATAGGTCACCTTATACTGTACAAAAGCAGACGTCAGATTATATTGTACATCATAAGGGGAAACGGAGGTCACCTTATACATCAATAGGGGGTCAGAGGTCACCCTATGTTGTAGATCATTATGAGGACCTTAGGTCACTCTATATTTTACATCACAAGGGGGACCAGAGGTCACCTTGTTTTGTACATAAATAAGGAGACCAGTGGTCCCCTTTGTTGTACATTTTTAAAGAAATTATACATAAAAAATATTATATGAATGCAGAGAGATAAAGCATCAACGATTCTAGACTCGTCTTAACCAACAGACACCTAAAAAGAAAACAAGGGCGGACCAGTGGGTACAGATAAAATGCATATTAACGAGATGCAAGATGTTCACTTAAGAACACGACAAGAGGCCTATGGATCTTATAGGTCATTTGAACATCTTGTAAAACTTTAAAACATTCATTTCAAATAAGCGGTAATAATTTACAATAATTAGTAGTGCTCATTGACCACAAAAACCCTCATCCTGAAGTCATACATTTCGCAATTTTGAAAAAAGGACCATTGTTCATAAAAAAAAATTGGTTTATACCAAAGAACAAATTTCAAAGCATTAATTCAATTACAGTATTGTCTACAAATGACATGGTACCCATGAGCCAGGGGCCTTGAAATTTATACTAGTAATTCTGGAAGATTCTCCCTTGCTTATCATAACTATATGTAGTTAGTTTAATTAATATCCAGGAACAGAGAGGAGGATTTTTTTTTAAAGAATTAAGGAGGCTGGGGGACAACAAATTAACCACAAATTAACCATCAGTTTTAACTTATTTTTTAGATACGGTATCATAGGCTGTCAACTATCATTTGGCAAAGAAAAAAATTCATACATTTTAGTTTTTAAAATTTGATCATTTTTGTATATCTTTATATGAAGCTCTTCTTTTAAAGGAGATGGAAATAGTCTGAAAATGGCTGCCACCCCTCAGCCTCTTTAATGAATATAAACTTTACAGTTTATATAGCCCCAGCGTAACACCGGAACCCCTGACCTTTGGGTCACGAATTTCAAAACTTTGGAGAGAATACCCTTCCTCATCACAACTTTGCATGTAGTTAGTTTGTTTATATCCAGGGGCAGAGGGAACTATTTTCAAAGAATAAATGCATTTCATAATTATTATTATTGTCGTTATGGGTATTTCCTGTGTGAACAGAATGGTGGATCTGTGTGGTTTTTATGTCACGTGACATGGTCATATAAATAGCAGGTGCGTGCTTAAGTTACTCTACCGCTCGTACAGAACGTATAAGGAATGGAAACCAGTAAATTAGGCACACACACATATATATGTATGTATATAAGTATTATTTAATGATTAAAAATAACGTGTGTTGAAATGAATACAAATGTGTTAAATTTGTAATAAACGTTCTGACGAGCAGCATTCCATACATATGAGTTGATTATTCTTTCAATACAGAATAAAAAGTATAATTAATTTATATTCGGACAAACGAAGTGAGAGAGATTATAAATTAATATAAATTTTATAGCCCTGTCCTAACCCCAGGGCCCCTGACCCTGGGACAATGAATTTCACAATTTTGGTATGGAGTCAATGCT
>PRKT01000003.1:2918636-2940998 GCA_003671525.1 Saccostrea glomerata | reverse complement strand
CCCCTACTGATGTACAATATGAGGTGACCTCTAGTCCCCCTACTGATGTACAATATACGGTGACCTTTGGTCCCCCTACTGATGTGCAATATAAAGTGGCCTCTGATCCCCTTACTGATGTACAATACAAGGTGACATCTGGTCCCCCTTCTGATGTACAATATGAGGTGACCACTGGAGTTTTATGAAGAGATTTACTTTTACAATCGACTACTGACTTTTACAATTTAAACAATGACTTACTCCATTACTTAAAATGTAAAAGTCAGCTGTCTAATGTAAAAGTAAGTCTCTTCATAAAACTCCATTAGTCCTCCTACTGATGTATAATATAAGGTGACCTCTGGTCCCCTTACTGGTCCCCTACTGATGTACAATATGAGGTGACCTCTGGTCCCCCTCCTGGTGTACAATATAAGGTGGCCTCTGGTCCTACTGATTCACAATATAAGGTGACCCTCATGCCTCAGAGAAGATTGTGTTAAAATTTCAAGCATCTACAATGAGGACTTGCTGAGAAAACTGTGACAAAAATGTGTTATGTATGAAACAGACATACCCACAGACAAACAGGAAGTTGATATCCGATTTGATAGAAACTATATCCCACCATATGGCATGCCTTAGAGAAGATTGTATTTAAATTTCAAGCATCTACGATGAGTAGTTGCTGAGTAAACTGCGACGAAAAATTGTTATGTATGAAACGGACAGACCTACAGACAAACAGGAAGTTGACATCAGATTTGAGCGAAAAAGTATCCCACCATATGGCATGCCTCAGAGAAGATTGTGTTAAAATTTCAAGCATCTTCAATGAGTAGTTGCTGAGAAAACTGTGACGAAAATTTGTTATGTATTAAACGGACAGACCCACAGACAAACAGGAAGTTGATATCCGATTTAAGCAAAAATGTATCCCATCATATGGCATGCCTCAGAGAAGATTGTGTTAAAATTTCAAGCAATTTTGAAAATTTGTTTCGGACGGACACACAGACACACGGACACACAGACAGACACACAAGGGTAAAACAGTATACCCCCCTCTCCTTCGGAGCGGGGGTATAATAAGGTGAACTCTGTTTCTCCTACTGATGTACAATATAAGGTGACCTCTGGTCCCCCTACTGATATACAATATAAGGTGTCCTCTGGTCCTCGGGTTCCCTTATTGGTGTACAATATAAGGTGACCTCTGGCCCCTCTACTGGTGTACAATACAATATAAGGTGACCACTAGCCCCCGTATTAATGAAAAATATCGGGTGACCTCTGGTCCCCGTAATGATGTACAAAATAAGGTGTCCTCTGGTCCCCCTGCTGATGTACAATAAAAGGTGACCCCTTTTCCCCAACTGATGTACAATATAAGGTGTCCTCTGGTCCCCCTACTGATGTACAATAAAAGGTGTCCTCTGGTCCCTCTACTTATGTACAATACAATATTAGGTTACCTGTAGTCCCCCTACTGATGTACATTATAGGGTGACCTCTGGTCCCCCAAATGATGTAAGATATAAGGTATCCCCAGGTCCCCCAATAAAAGATTACCTTTGGACCCCTATTGATTTAAAATGTAAGGTGACCTATGATCCCTCTGATGATGTACAATATAAGGTGACAACTGGTCTCCCTAATGATGTTAAATATAAGGTGGCCTCTGGTCCCCCTACTGATGTACAATGTAAGGTGATCTTTGGTCCCCCTACTGATGTAAAATATTAGGTTACCTCTGGTCACCCTTTATTATTTTCACGTTACTGCTAATATATATATTAGAAAGTTGATCTTTATAAAGTTATAAATATGATTATTTTGGAGTAAGACAAAGACAATTGTCTATCATATAAAATTCAATCAATATATAAGGTGACCTGAGGTCTCCGTATTGATGATATCGATGAATTTACTTTTGTGCCTTTAATGCCTGGAGAGTTCCTAGAATGTTTTATTACTACGCAAAATGACGAACTATTTGCGGGGGACCCCAGGTCCTAGTTCAGCGTACGTTTTATCCTTCTGCGCACCAAAGTCACGTGTGGTTTGACGAGCCCGATCTAAATTAAAACAATAGAAGAGTTTGCGCTCGCTCTAACGGTCGCACCGTCAACATATTATTTTTTTGTACATAGGCCATACCAATTTCTAATATAGTTCGTCGGATTCGCCGCTTCTATTTATTACAAATGCAAATTATAATATTAAAAAAAAATGTCCGCGCGCGCTTCCAAAAAAATCCGACTACAGTACAATTTTTTTTCGACTTTTTGCACCAAACACACAAGAACTTTGAAACTTGCATGACAGATGCGCGGGATTTATAGTGAGATTGAAGCAGTTTGTGAAGTTTTGCACCATGTCTGTTTAACTGTTCATATGTACCAGGGGTGTGCAATTAGCATCCCCTGACGCCCAGGGCTAACATTTTTAGGGGTCGGGATAGTGGTTTTCTACAAGGAGGTAGCCCGTCGGGCTAGTAAAAAATATAACTACACACGCAAAACATGAAAAGCACAACAGGTATTTGGCTATAAAATTCCCAACCAGTTTATATTTTCCAGACAACTATACTCCTACTGTCAATAAATCTCCATAATCTTATCCGTTTTGCAGAACTACCTGACTTATTTACTTCCAAAAACGATCGTTTTTACCTAATCCGAATTTCCTCTATTCCTCCGTTTATGGTAAATACATGCAGCTATATCTTTAAATTATTTACGATCACTCAATCAACTGAAAGATAAGTGTTTTGTGACTCCCATAAAATACATTTCTTTTGTTTTGAATGATTTAAGATAAGAACAAAATGAATTTAATTTCATTCTAAATGAGCTAGTGCAATGATCAGAGAAAGGGAAGATAATTTATTGAAGTTCATTTTAATTTTATTTCTGAATTTGATATTGAGAATTAAAACTTTGACTTTAAAAATAATGACCTCAGTACCCTGACTTTTATCGGCAAGTAATTTCTTTTTCAACATTATTTTATAGTTCAATTATTTTGATTTTTGCCCCTGTATTTGGGCTAGTAACTTTGCATTTGCCACTAGCCTGTGGGCTAGTACTTGATATTTTTAATTGCACAACACTGTGTACTATAGTTAAAAACAATGGGTACAAAGTTGTTTCATACACAGCAATAGAAATGGAAGCAGAGGAGATGTTTGAAAACATTACATTTATGAAAGTAAAGTCTTTGAAATTTGACACATTTTTACTTATCAAAAAAAATCCCCAAAAAGTTAAGAATGATAAGTTCATGTGGTATGCAAATGATATCTATCTTTATTTTTTAGGTTCACGCATTAACACTTTATTAAAAAAATATATATATGTATAAATTATATTCGCTCGCCTCATTATTTTAAAACCCAAAATAAAAAATAATATTAATAAAAAAAATTTCGCTCGCTCGCCTCACTTTTTATTTTTGAAAATCCGAAGAACTATTTTACAAATTGGTATGGCCATAGATTGACAAAACGAAATTTGAAAATAATGGGAATAAGTTTTCTCTCTTCAAGACTTAGAGACTAGAGATAAAAATAAATTAAGCTGTTGCTGTTTAATATTAAATAAATGTGTTTTCTTTAATATATTGATGGGGTAATTATAGAGGATTTGCTTATTCAGAATACTTATTCATTTATATGATTTTATCTTGTATCAATTTTTGACAAACATGTCCAATATGTTTTAATGTAATTTACATGAAGATCCTAATTCAAGACTTCATGGCATTGTTACGCCTCATCGATTATGGAACATGAAAAAATATTAATACAAGTTGTAGTAAAAAAAAATTTTCAGAAACGTCAAGTCATACTCTGTAGTATCTTTAATTGAGAAATTAGCACTGTTTCTGTTTTACAGAAAATTATCTTCATTTTTACACTTGTTCTATGAGAAAACCAGGCAGGGGGGGGGGACATGAAGTGTCACTCAATTTAATGAAATTTTCTAAAAGGACTCCGGCAATATAGCATATGATCGCAAGGAAAAAACTGGAGGTCAACATGCATTTCAGATGCTATAAATAGTAACTCAAGTCTTTATGTTGTTATATACTTAATCAAGTTTGAGCCAATCAGAGCCTAATATTAGGTTATATCACTTATTCTAATAGATGATATCTATAGGGTGCCGTGTTAGTATTTACTGCCGAAATGTGATATCACCAATTCGAATAGGTGATATCACAGGTGATAAATATTCAAATAGGTGATATGTTTTTGCCAGAAAATACCAAAACAGCACCTCATAGATATCACATATTCGAATAGGTGATATCACCCATTGAATAGATGATATCACCAATTCGAATGGGTAATATTACCTATTTGAAATGAATAGGTGAAATCATCTATTCGTGCTGAATAAGTGCTATCACCTATTTGAATAAGTGATATCACCTATTCGAAAAGGTGATATTACCTATTCGAAAAGGTGATATTACCTATTTGAGTTTCCGACAGCAATCAATAATGAATGCTCCCTATAATATATAGATTACAACTGGAATCAAGAAAGTTCGGACCACCCAGTTTTCATGCGTTTTTTACGATTTTCTTGTTGTTTACATGATATATTAAGTGAAATAAATTAATTTGTAAGCAAAATAAACTACTATTGCTTAAAATCAATTGTAAACTGCAATCCATTGTCTCCTAGAATTATGATTTACAAAACAAAAGTGAAAGTGAAAAGGAATAAGGGAACTATAGTCCTGGGAGCCGTTGTCAAAAATTCAACGTTACACCGGTGAAGGGCTTCAAATTTTGACCTTTACTCGGCACTCAGGGCCATTGAGCAGTGAGGGATCTTTATCGTGCCAACGCCTACTGCTGACACGGGGCCTCGGTTTTTAAGGTCTCATCCGAAGGACCCGCAACTTTCACTTCAAAGTGCCGAGCGCATGGCGAAGGAACAGTTGCTACCCATTTTAACGACTAGGTCAGTCGCGGCCGAGATACGAACTCACGACCTCCCGATCACGGAGCGATTTACATGAAAGAGTTTTGATGGTAAACATGAAGTTAAGTGTTTTTAATAAGTGGAACTTTGTCAAATCACTTTGTTTCCTGGTACTCTTGGTAAATTAAATAGCACACTAGTCATGTAATTCTTTCTAATTAAAATCGTAAAATTTTCACGGTTTTATTGTGCACCTTTAATTCAGTTTTAAATTGTACATCATTGCAAACTCCTTATAATGTTTTACAGTGCAAGTTCCGTTATTATCTGTTGATAGAAGGTGGTCGTGATCAGAAGGTCGTGAGATCAAATTTATAAAGAGACCAAAGTAAGGGGACAATAAAAAAAGATGAGATGTAACTACCCTTACTTATGTTGCAATGTATCCATAAATACTGCATATTGGGTTTATGTCTCTCCGTTGATTCGATATGCAAGAATATGCTTTACTTATGGACAATATCTTTAAGGACACAATGAAGGATATATAGATAACGAAAATTATTCAATGTCAAAGTCCATAAAACAATACCAAAGAGGAGCAGAGCAAACACGGACCACTAAAATATCACAGGTGGTATCAGGTACCATGGAGGAGTGAGCATCCCCTGCATCCCCTGCCGACCGGTCACATCTGCCGTGTGGTCCTTGTCATCCTTGTCACAAGCTATCGATAAACAAGTTGATGAACAAAACTTTCACGAGTCTCGATTAAAGTCATCATTTCGCAAGTACTGTGGTCAATACAATTACCTTGACAGGAAATACAATCTATTTAAAAGTCAAATGATAATGGACATTTTTTATACTTGTTCGGCTATTATTTACATCTGAATTGTCTATGGATTTTCCATAATTTTCTGATCATGACAAGGAGCATACGACGGGTGTGACTGGTCGGCAGGGGATGTCCCTTCATTCATGACACCTAATCCCACTCTTATGTTTTTTATAGGCCAGTGTTTTCTCTGCTCCAGATTGTTTTGTTTGAAGGGACTTTTAAGCTTAAAAATTGTTCGGTTTCTCCATATATACTGACACGCAAAAGAAACGCAACAAGCAGTAATTTACAAATGTTTGATTTTTTATCTTATGATTTTCAAAAGCGAGTAAAGTAAGGCTAAATTCACTTTTCAGAACATCAGAGATTTGATAAAAATGTTAAATGTTGATCTGTTTACTTTACTAAGTAAAATATGACTGTTAAAACATCCCCCTCCCAGCCATTTAAGTAAAACGTGCAAGACTGCCCTAAACAACAATTGCAGCTTAATTTCTACGAAACAATAGGTTCATTAATATCGAAATCTCAACGAAGGAATTATTCTTTGACATTTTTAAATGCCCGTTTTTCAGATAATTAGGTCGAATTTTCTCTAACTTAGAGCAGTGTAGCCACCCTGGCTTGGGGTAAAAAGCTGAGTGGAGTGGAGTCGTGGAGTCATGGAGTGGAGTCGTGGAGTGGAGTCTGTATTATAACAATACAGGAAGTTTGAGAACAAAACAATTTCTTTTGCATACAATATCTCCCCTTCATTGTCATTTTGGATTTGTGTACACTGTACCAGAAACAAAGAAACAAGAAACAAAAGAAGTCCATGCGATCAAAAACTAACGACCTTTAAATGTCAAACAGAGAATCACCTAGAAATGCTTTACTGAGTAATATATAAACACTATCTAAACTTAGCTAAACTGTTTGACCTTATTCGCCTTTCCCAAACAGGCAAACCTAGCAAGAGGTGTTGACAGCTTTAATATCAAACAGAGAAAGAGCACTGCAAGACTGATGACAACTATATAATTATAAAGGCACATATTTAAAAAAAAAATAGGTTGCACTATTAAAGATATTTGTTGGAATTTGAAGGTCACAGTTTTTTTCTGTATCTCTATCTTTGTATATAAACATATATATCTAAATATTTACATGCATATCCCTTTTAGGAGACACATTGCTTCAGAATATAGGTGTTAATAGACTCGACTGACATATACATATCATACAGCTGTGAAACATAAAAATAAAATGGATAATATTTTTTGAAATGTTTGCTGAGAAACTGGTGTTGTTATGTTTGATTTTTTAAACACATTTTAAACGATGATGCATTACTTATTTTTCAAATTCTTAACCTGTGTTTCTTGAAGAGGAACTTGTGATACTTCATTCTTATAATTAGTTTTGTCACCCGTGTGGCGCAGTGGTTGGGGTGTCTGCTCTAGAGTCGCGCAGTAAGGAGCTGATCCTTACACCATGGGTTTGAATTCCACTGTGGGACTAAATAGAGACCGGTCTTTCATATGAGAACGCAAACATCAATGTCCACTGTCCTGTGTTGCAATAGTTACTAGCACGAAAAATACCCTTCACTGCTTAATGGTCAAGTATAGTGCGAGTATAGGACAAAAATTACAGCTCAATCTCCTTTCGCAGGTGATGGGGTCTAAATATGAGTTTAAGTTCTCGAGAGGGATGTAAAACAACATACAATTAGTCACAAAATTAGTTTCACCAATATTTGATCAAGCTTATTTTATAAGGTGACTCAGAACAAAAATTATACATATCATCAGTAATGGGGAAAAATAGTGCTTTCCTTGTATTTTGCTGGTCAATATATAACATGCAGTCAATGGAGAATTTAACAGAAAGTTTATCCCAATAGCGATGTGCTGAAATGTATTTAAAAAGATTACTAGTTCAAGCAGGATGTTGTCAACTTTGTGTTGTTCTTAACATTTTATGGTTTGCTACAATGTACAAAATATTCAATGATTTGTCAAAAGATCATTACATGCAAATCAATTTTATTTTATTTTACTTGTATTATTACAATGCAGAAGCTTTCAATATCTATCTAAATTATTTTTTTAAAGTAAAACTATCTTCTTTAATTGTTTGTTATTTCTCATTTTGTGTAAATATTTACAACTCTGCTTTTGGGCATGGAGGTTAGCAGGTATTGGTAAATTGTAGGAAACACTACAGAACGTTACAACATGTATATAGTAGATGCAGAGCTATGGAATTCAAAAAAATACTCAGGTAATCGAACACTTTTCAACTCTATATGCCCAAGCTATAGTTGTCTGTGATCATTGAGAGACTGTGACAATAATAGTTCATATATATTGTAGATGAATGAGAAAATGGGGGGGGGGGATATGACCTTCAAATGTCAACACATCAATGGGAATAACTTTTTGTTTTGAGTAACAGAGACCAAGTGACCCATATACACTCCCATCCCAACAGGCGAGAAGTGTTGACAGATTTAATTACTGCGCTTGAAATGCTTACTCAGTTGTTGATTGTAAAATATTAATACAAATATGCTTGAAAAAGAACTAAATTAAGTGGTATATTGCTTTTGTCAGCAAAAAAATCTAAATGATATCACCTGTTTTTGCACAAAGACAAACTTACACAAACTAAAACAAACAAATGTGTTACTATATCTGCCCCTCCAACTACAGTATATAATAATTAATCAATAAGATATAAATAACTTAGTTTACAACACATCTTTATGATCAGAAGTAACCAAATACATTTCAGCACATCGCTATAGGGATAATCTTTTTTTTAAAGTTCCAATGAATTCCGTCAAAATGTTTTCATAAATAATAAAGAATTGCCTCAATGATACGTATACTGGTTGATAGACTGCATGTTATACATTGATCATCAAAGTACAAGGAAAACACTAGTTTTAGGGTGGTGGACATTACTTATCATATGTATTAATTTTGTTATTAGTCACATTTATAAAACAAGCTTGATCAAATATTGGTGAAACTAATTATAGGACTAAGGTATAAATCAAAACAGCTCCCTTTTCACGAAACAAGGGTAAAAAATTTTGTAATTAAAGTTAATTATGTTTATTTATATATAATTATTAATTAAAATGCACAATGTGTACTTAAAAAGAAATAAAAACACAACACAAGTTGTTGAGCTCATTTCAATAAATATTATACTTTTTAAGGTTTTCAATTCCAGTAATTATATTTATTTTAAGTCTAGTAATTAATCCTGGTCAATTATTCAACTTAAACTGATCCAATTGCTGATATGTATTTATCAGTCGAGTCTTAACACTCTATTCTGTAGCATCATTGAGTCCTCTACTTTAACCAGAAAAGGAAGATACGTGTTAAGAAGATAGAGATACAGAAAAAATGTGACCTTCAAATTCCAACAAAGGAGCTAATCTTGCACTGAAATAGTAAAATGAAAAAAATGTGCCTTTCTCATTAAATTGCTGTCATCAGTTCTGCAGTGCAGTGCTCTTTCTCTGTTTGATATTAAAGCTGTCAACACCTCTTGCTATGTTTGCCTGTTTGGGAAAGGCGAATAAGGTCAAACAGTTTAGCTAAGTTTAGATAGTGTTTATATATTACTCAGTAAAGCATTTCTAGGTGATTCTCTGTTTGACATTTAAAGGTTGTTAGTTTTTGATCGCATGGACTTCTTTTGTTTCTTGTTTCTTTGTTTCTGGTACAGTGTACACAAATCCAAAATGACAATGAAGGGGAGATATTGTATGCAAAAGAAATTGTTTTGTTCTCAAACTTCCTGTATTGTTATAATACAGACTCCACTCCACGACTCCACTCCATGACTCCACTCCACTCCACTCCACTCAGCTTTTTACCCCAAGCCAGTCACCCTTGGACTTCCGGTGTTGTATAGTAGTTTTTCCCCCATAGTAGCTTTTCCCCCCGGAAAACTGGCTATATAGTAGTTTTTCCCCCTAGGGAGAAAAGCTACTACATAGCAGATTTTCCCCCATAGTAGGGTTTCCCCCTAACGTTTTTAGTTTAGATTTTTGAAAATTGTTTATGGAAAGCTAATTAGGCTTTAAATCGATGTTTTGAACAGTGACTGAAGTACGTTACATATATGTACTTGCATACATTAATGAACGAAAAAGTGTTTATTGTCAACTGTATAAACGTAAAGAATTTATCATACAGGCAATTCATCGAACTACTTGGATACTATATTGAGGAAACACTTGAATCATTCAAGTCTTCCGGTGAATTTTATAAATATAATTGAAACAATCCTACGCAAGAGGAATCTTATTTGGAACGTTACATATTTTTTCGTAGAGGATATTCAATGTTGGTGGTTGGATATTGAATTTATTTCACGTCTAGTGGGACAAGATTTTTTTATATTATTTCACAAGTGAAATATAATACAAAAGTTCTGTCCCACTCGTGAAAACAATTTCCTTATCGTAATGGATTGTTTTCATAACTAAAAGAAATGTCAGTCTACTTAATTACGTGTCGGTGATAATCAATGTCTTTTCAAATACGCATGTATTGCGAATTATTACAAAGAATGGTCCTCCATAAACTTAACCGGAATGAAAAAAGGGGGGAAAATCTACTATATAGTAGGTTTTCCCTGGGGGTAATCTGGCTATAAAAGAGGGGAAATCCCACTATATAGCCATCTTTCCATGGGGGAAAATCTACTATATAGCCATTTTCCCGGGGGGAAAAACTACTATATAGCCATGTTTCCGGGGGGAAAGATGGCTAGGGGGAAAGGCTACTATACAACACCGGTACAAGTACTATCCTTAATGCATATGATACGTAAGACCCTGTTGAGGCGAAATGTAGTGAAATTGCGCATCAGCAACTCTCCATCACCTTTACATTGAAATTTTCCAGCTAGAGCAATGGAAATGCGTACATAAGCCATTTTCAAGTAGCCTTAGCATTGTTTCGGGAAACGAAAGTAGAGTTTATTTTTTGAAATATTGCTGCATTACTTATGACGAACAGTAAAAAACCTTTAAAACTCCATAATATTGCCAAATGTTTAGCAAAACATGCAATTTTTGATTTCTGTTTAGCTAAAACTTGATTTCCGGTTATGGTATGGAAATCGTTCAACCGTTAATTTAATGATGTTCACCAAACTGAGTATATTCATAATTTTAAGATACAGAATTCTTTACTTTACATAATTATTTCCCCCTAAAATAGGGTGTTGCGTTTCTTTTGCGTGTCAGTATATTTCATGAAAATTTTATGAATCAATCAGTTAAATTTCTCTGTATAGTACTTGGTCTCTTTGTAACGGTTCTTTTCCAAGCGTCCATTGTTTCAACATCTAGTTAAATATCTAATTCAACGAATTTTATTTCGAAGAACCACTTGTCCAAATACAGGCTTCTTAGGGAGATAATGGGTCAGCAACCCCTTTCTTGAATGGGTCCCCCCTTTCTTGAAATCAAGTAGAACATGCATTCTAAACATCATCTAACTAAAGAATGAAGGATATGGGGATAACGAACAGTATTCAATATCAAAGTCCATAATCTCCTTGCAGTGATTATCCTTATCCACAAGATAAGTCAGAATAAAAAGAAGATTGATGATGGAAAAACGGAAGCAGCTCATTTGTCACAGTTAAGCTGTTAGTTCGCTCTTTTTTGTATGGTCAATAAAACATCCAAACGAAAAAGATTTGGCAAAATTTGTGTTGACTTTCATTTTGGGATACCCCATGTCGAAAAATGTATTTAAATACTTTTTGTTTATCTATTTATTTATTTAAGGGATAACTGTCTAGTTAGGAGTTTATGCCAGGGCATCAAAATACCGTCTATGAATTAGTAGATTTGTAATGCACAAGGCATATTATGTTATTTTCCACTGCCCCGCACCATGACGTCAAATTTTACTATTAAAAAATAGTTCCATAAAAACAGGAACAAATTTAATGATTGTTTAGTCACTGTATAGTCGAATATCAACATTTATGAAATAAACAACAAAAGAATTTTAAATTATGATCAAAGCAATCTTATTAACGTAAATTATATATGTGACCTAGATTTAGGTTGTCGGAAGCACAAACACATGTATAGGCCCTAGTCCACTTCTCCGCCGCCAATGTTGCAGTTGATGAAACGGGAGTTGGTCAAGAAACCGATTTGTGTGGATATTAAAATAGCAGGGGATTGAGTTGCTTACGAATGTTAAAATAGCAGAGGAAGTTGAGTTGCTTACGAAGTCGGATGGAAATGACTGAGGGACGAAATCTGTATCAGATGATAGAGTGTGGCTGTCACCTTTTTCCTATTTTTCTATTCTAATATGCACTAGATGTTATCAATAATGTAACCCTTTTGTCTCTACAAGCTGTTTTTAAATATATCGTTTTCGACTGTAATACATAATTATGGAAAATCAATGGAATTTATTTCACTCGTGAGACAGGATTTTTGATATTTCAAATATCAAAAAGCCCTGTCCCACTCGTAAAATAAATTCTATATTCAACTATAAAGCATTGAATATTTTGTTTATTACATTTTTTTTAAAATTCTTTGATTTTAACTTTGCCTCTGTCTTTTTGTATATCGTGCCGTCATATGTTTCCGATAGTCATATGTTTCCGATAGTCTATTTTCGTCGCGCGAATTTTCCCTAAAATTTCTTATTACTAAGGACACCTGACGTAGGGAATCTCGCAGCATCAATATGAGCAAAAGATCAAAATTATGCTGTGTGCAAAGGTAAATATCATAAAAACAATGCAATAAGTTATAAAAATACTTTTTCTGATTACAATAATTTGTAGTTATCAAAATCGCCTGAAAACCCTACATACACTTCCGGTGACGTATTTTTTGGTATTTAAATTAATCATTTGCCTCTATTAGTTTTTCTATGTATGGAAGCTCTAAATGTCATAAAATTAGCTGATTCGTGTGAATAACGTCATTTTTTGTAATATTTTAGGCAGTAACAAATAAAAGAAAACGAGGTTATTCCCCTTCTGCACTTGTCAAGGCGTATCAGGCTGTGAAACAGGATTGAGACCCTGTATATATAGTTACAGCTAATAAACATGTTGTTCCATTAACAACTCTTAGAGACCGTGTTGACAATAGGGTTAACATTAAGTGTACTAAAACTGGTCCAGAACCAACTCTGTCTCAGTTTGAGGAGGAGAAACTTGTAAATCATTTAAAAGAATTAGCTTCTGTTGGTTTTGGCTATACAAGGGCAGAAGTACTCGGTATAGCAACAGATTATTCCATTCACTTTGGAAAGAAACACATTAAAGAAAAATCTTTAAGCATGCAGTGGTTTTACAGTTTTATGGGAAGATGGCCAGAATTAAGGGTTGTTAAACCATCAAGTTTGTCGGAATTAAGGGCCAGATGTGCGTCAGAAACTTCAATAAGATCATATTTCCGCGAACTCGAATCAATTCTTGACAAATACAACTTAAAGAACAAGCCCCATTTAATATATAAAATCGATGAAAAGGGAATGAATACAGAGTTTAAGCCCCCTAATATCGTAGCAGGAAGAGGATATCATCCTCAAGCAATTGGTGCTGAGTATGCACTAGGAAATCAAATCCCACCATACTTTGTTTTTCCAGGTCAGCTGATGCCGGAACTTTTGAAAGGGAAATCTGTTGGTGCTGACTGAACAATGACACCTAGTGGGTGGTCAAATTCTGAAGTTTTTCGTTCATATATGAAAAATCACTTTCTAAAGTATGTTCAGGGTCGGGATCAGTCCGACACTATACTTGCCCTTTATGACGGTCATAGAAGTCACATTTCATTAGATATTATAGATTGGGCTAAGAACAATAACCTTATTCTTTTTGTTCTGCCCCCACACTGTTCCAATAGTCTACAACCAATGGATGTGGGTTGCTTTGGATCCTTTCAACTAAAATACAATCAGGAATGCCTATCTTTTTCCCGCTTAAACCACAAAACAGTTACCCGTTATGATGTTTGTTCCCTTGCTTGTAAAGCGTACACTGCTGCATTGTCCCCAACCAATATTCAGCCTGCATTTTCAAAATCTGGCATTTATCCTTTTCAATCAGCCGACAACATGATAGAAAAATTAAAACAGAAAATTACTCCATCTATCCTCTATCAAAATGAAACAGGAGATAGTCTAAATATGGAAACGGAAGAAAAAATTCCACTGAAGAAAATGAACTTGCAACATCTGCAAAACAGCTGAAACCTGTGAATTCAAGCACAACTGGCTGCAGAGAGAAACACACAGACTGCACTGGAGATAGTAATCTACCAAATGATGAAGATTTCTTTTCGAAGAAAGGGGGAGGGGAAGTTCAATGTAAAATTGAATATTTAAAAAAGAAGAGGAAAAATACAAGCCATGTGATTGGAGGTAAAGCAGTAACTGAGGACGACACACTCGGAAAAATGAAGGAATATTTAAGCAAATCAGCTAAAACAACCAAAAAATCATCCAACAAATTAATTATAATAAAACTACAAAAACTGTAAGAAAACCATCAAAAAAATAAACAGGAACCGAAGAAGAACAAGAAATGCATCACAACATCCTCTCAACAACCTGGACTATCTTGTATCAATATTTCCGATTTAGATGATTATATTTTAAATTCAGATAATGAAGAACAAGAACATGAATCACAGATCACGGCGGGTGTGTCGGGGGCTGCTTACTCCTCCTGGGCACCTGTCACCATCGCTGGAATTTCCAGGGGTCAGTGTTTTATGCCCCTCATCAGATTTGGTATTCTTTGTTATTACTGTTACTTTGCCACTTTATTTTTCATAATCGTCGTTATATTTAATTTAATTCACTTTGAATTCTTCATATTTATTGTCCTTTTTTGCTTTTTTTTTATCGATCATTAATTGTTTGTTATCTTTACTTTTTTTTATTGCAAAGTCAATTTAAATTCTTGGCATTGTATAGAACTGTCAGTACTGTCAATACTTAAAATTCACACTACAACAGTGTATTTGAAATGTTAGTAGTATTTAAATCTGACTAACAAATGTAGTTAGGATTTGTATTTAATATTTTTCTTTTTGTCTATAAATTATAAATGACTATCCAGTGCATTCTTTTCAGCTTAAAAGTTCATAGGACATTGATAATATGGCATCACGTTACCTCTTCGTCAAAATTGTATTATAAATGTATTCTTCATTATAATAAAATTGCATTAAAAACAATTCGGAAATACTCTGTGAAATATTGGTTATTGGTAATATTACACTTTTATCGTTATTTCCGGCATAAACAGGGTTTAAACAATGACATTAAATTACAATTTCATAATTCTTAACGTTTTTAAAATGGAAGATTACATACAAGGCAAATATATATTGTTACATATACTTTATTGTTTAACAGGACGAGATGCGTTGCTAAGGAAAACACAATTACAGTTTTTAAATCACAGTACCCAACATGCTAGCCGCACTCTTCAAGTGAAACAGCGAATTGAATTTTTAAATACAAGAAAGAAGAAAAAGGTACTTTCAGGTTTTTTCTCATGTATCAGTAACCATGACTGGTAAATTTTCTGTAGTATGTTTCCTTGCTCTAGCGGGCATAGTGTCGACTACTGTTGGTAGTTGGATGAATCAAAGTGAACAAACTACAATGGTGTCTGCTTCTGTTAGTACTGGGATGAATCAAAGTGAACAAACTACAATTAACAAGGTTAGTATAATTGCCAAATTATTTTACCGAATCTATTATTTTTGTCATTCTTGAAATCTATTTAGAAAATATATGATTTTCTACAATTACATATATTTATTTTATAAATGCATTATTAAAGAGTGTAATATATTTTGCATCATAAGAATTATATTCAAAGTATACTGATAATTGTTTCATGTTCAAAAAGGATTTATCCAACTTAAATATGCACACAAGATTAATTCTATTATAACAAAAAAGATTTGTTGTCTTTTTATGATATAAAACATTGATCACCATTAGGATAAAGTGAACAAAAAAGACAGAAATCGCTGTAAGATCCCTTTTTAGCTACAAATGCAAGTATACTACGAATATGATACTTTGTCCAGTTGTATTTTTCATAAACTTTATGGTGATAATTTTTAGATAAAAAATAAAGAACAGATATCTTTTTTTTAAGCAATACGTATTTTTTAGATGCCCTGCCCAAACTTCATGGTGTTTTTTTTCACATTATATTTCTATAATAACCTTTTTTGGACTATCCTTCAGTTATATATATATATATATATATATATATATATATATATATATATATATATATATATATATATATATATATATATATAAGGAATCACTGTCTAGTTTTGAGAGTATGCCAGGGCATCAACAATAGTGGGAAACATGGGATAATTTGCATAACGGGCGAAGCCCGTTATGCTTAAATTATCCCATGTTTCCCACTATTGTTGATGTCCCTGGCATACTCTCAAAACTAGACAGTGATTCCTTATATTTCCATTTCACTGTGAAGTAAAATTGTAGACTTAGACATTAAAAATGTAGACTAATAGATTTAAATTACACGAAGACTTCCATGCCAATTTCAATAGTCCTCGCACACTGACGTCAAACACAAAGGCAGCCGCACGAGATTTTCGTGCATATTTGGCCTCCTTAGCGTCAGACAAAGAGATAGATGCGCACGAGATTTGCATGCGTATTAGGCCTCCCTAGCTGCTGACCTATCGACCTGCCTAATTTACATTCCGGCAGAATTATCAAGAAATAAATTCCCCGAACTTTCAAACAGTTATCACAGAGAAAAAAAAATAGAAATGGAAATATATATATATAATCCTCTGTTAAAACTAATGTCCAAATAACTGTATCTCACTTCTATTCTAAATGACCGTGTAGTGAAGGACAGCGCCGCGAGAATTCTATCGGCATCGAAAGCAAGTTTTTTGACTTGCCTAGATAGCCGAGCTGTCTAGCGCGCTGTTCCTGCACTGCTAAGAGACAGATTCCGAATGGGCGGAAGTGGGTATCCTTGTAAAAGTGAATTTCAGTGTGATTTCTATATATATATATATATATATATATATATATATATATATATATATATATATATATATATATATATATATATATATATATATATATATATATATATATATATATATATATATATATATATATATATATATACATGTATATATTTGTATTCAATCAACGATACAAAGAACAAGATGCCCACAGGCCGTAACAATTACATGAGTCAATACGGCAAATACTAGTATTGGATTTTTCTTTTGTAAAACTTTGATCCCCCATTGAGGCTCCATCCTAACCTCGGGAGTCATGATTAGAACCTAAATGAAATCTTAACTTCCCGAGGATGCTTCCATATAAATTGTACTAATCATACCAATTCTGTTCTTAAAAATATTTGTCCCTTTCTTTCACTGAAATTGGGGGATATAAACTAAGTCTGTCTGTTTGTCCGTCCGTTGGTTTTTTCTGTACGTCTGTAATATATATCTAGAAGAACCTTTGAGCTATTGCTATAAATTTTACAATACGATTCCCTGTGGCCCAAGGAAGACTCTATTAATTTTGAGGACAAAGGTCATAAATCATATCTGTTGTAAGGGTTTTCCATTTTCACAATTTTAATGGTTTCAAAGTACAGAGAGTGCATTTATTTTCATTTAATATAGTTTAAATTTACTAATTATTGCCAAAAAATGTATAGGTTGTCATATCATATAGAATAGGAGACAAAATTGAAGTGAGGTGTATGTCAACATAAAAAATTGTACATTTTTTGTTAATATTATGATAAAAATTATGTAAAATCTCGTTGAAATGCATAATTCTGATGCTGAAAGTTCCAATATACTTGTTACTTCTAAGATAATTTTTAATTATGAATACAAGGGAAACTTATACATCTCTTGAAAAGCATAATTGAAAAAATTATTGCTCTACTTAGCATTAATTTAAATCAATAACAATTTTTAGCGAAAACTTATGACATCAGGAATCTCTGAATTATATTTATAACTTTTATTCCATTCTAAAACTTCGATTCCCCATTGTGTCCCATCCTACACACAGGAAAAATTAGCACAATGGCATCTACACTACCTGAGAATGCTTAAATAACATTTTTAAAAAATTCTCCATGTTGCATTGTCAAAATTGCTCAAAATACCGATAACTCAATAAAGACTTTGTAATATTTCTACTGATGTACTCATCATTTTTTACAGTATTATACCTCCTTTCAGACCTTGAGGGCAACGTATCTGGATTACAATCAAACACTGACCATATCTAATGCTAAAATAGATCATCAGAATCAAGAGAGACAAACTCCAGCTCCAACGCCAACTCCAACTCCAACGCCAACTCCAACGCCGCCGTTGCCATATAAGTGCGCTCTATCTCTTGGTTTTATTTTTCATAATGAACATTGTATGAAAAAAAAGACCCAACCCATCACAGATAGAAGAACACTGCCTCCGAGATCACCTGCACCAGTTGTTGTATCATCTAGAAGTACCGAGTACTTTCCTCCACCTCCTAAAACCACACAGTTTCCACAAACCCAACCACCAATTATCCCTGAGATAATGCCACCTTCCCCAAGATCATCCACGCCAGCAATATTTGTACCATCATCAAGTATTCCTCCACCCCCCAAAACCACACGGTTTCCACAATTCCAACCACTAATTATCCCTGAGAGAATACTTCCCTCAAGTTCATCTACTCCAGCAATATTTGTACCATCATCAAGTATTCTTTCACCCCCCAAAACCATACAGATTGTACAAACTCAACAACCAATCATTCCTGAGAGAATACAGTCTCCAAGATCACATACGCAAGCAATAGTTCAACCATCTTCACGAGTCCAACCAACTTCAAAAACTCAACTTTATACACAGTCACACCAGCAAAATATCTCCGAGAAACCAACGTCAGTGAGAACACCAACGCCTACAATAGTTGGATCTTCTTTCCGTACATCGCCACGTCCAAATTCTAAGTTGATTATACGGTCTCAAAAAAAAAATATCCCTGAGAGAACAATGCCTCCTAGATCATCGATAGAAACAAGAATTCATAAATCAAATACAACGCATACATCTAACATTAGTCAACTGCCAACACTCACGACAAAATTCCCGGAGAACAAGAGGGAGGCTGGTATACGTTATCATGTGTTTGATGATTACAAGGTATTTAATATGCTGATAATGTGTTTGTAAAAGACAAAAATAATTGTTATTACATTGTATATTGATAATCATATATTTTTTATTGTTTGCAAAAACAATCTATATAACAGAAAACTAATTTTTTTTCAGAACATGTCTCGAGAAGTGAAGTGCTACAAAAATTTCATTTATAAAAGTGGAAAATGTGTGATACCAAAAACGACGAAAGAGCTTAAATTAACTGGAACTCTTTTTATTAAGCAACTACAGAACTCTAGAACTAGCAATGGAAAACATGATAGTTATGTTTCGTGGTTACATCTATTAATAGCAACACATTTGTCACGACACAACATAGCAACAGTTTCAAGTATCAAACTTTTTCAAAGTGAAGCGAATTTAATGCTTTACCAGGCGAACTTTGAAGTAGTTGTTTTTCATGTGTTAAACCTAAAAGACTATATCTCGAAACTAATTTCTGAGTTTCATGAGAAAAGCTTTTCCACACAAAGTTACTCAAAGAATTCCTTAATCCCTATCACTACTTTCTTTTTTCAGTATGCTTTAGAAAACATACTCGAGGGGTCCGAAATGAAGTCAAAGTACACGTTTATTCAAAGTGCATCCTCACGATTGACTTATTCCTTCCATAAAAAATTATTCTGCCCTATGGTAGTCCTCGAAAGAGATGAAGTAGTTTTTAACAATAAGTCCCAACTCTGTCTCATAACGTTTGATGTCTGCTTTGATTTTCTTGTATATTACGTTGGGAATTCTGTGCAAGTTTGCATGGAGGACTATTTTTCAAAACTGGATAGCAATAATTATAACTTCTCAAAGTTGGAAAGAAATGAAATTTGGGTATATCGTTACACCCCTGAGGGTATATTATCTTTAGTGTTGATGTGTATCTCCTCCTTGTGTCTGTTGATAACACTCGTTGTATACTTCATTTGTCCTGAACTACGATCACTGCCAGGGAAGTGCATCATGTTTCTGTCTGCATCACTCTTGGTTGCGCAGTTATTGTTTCAGTTTGGTATTACGCTGAATGATTATCCTGTGGCGTGCAAACTGGTAGGGTTTGTTGTACATTACGCTTGGTTGGCAAGTTTCTTTTGGATGAGTGTAAGTTCAGTACAAATGTTTTTGCAATTTGGCCGTTTTAATACAAGACAATCCCCAAACAACCCAAAAAGGATGTTGAAATATTGTCTTTATGCATTTGGGTGTCCGTTTCTCTTCATAGCCACAAACATAGGATACTCTCTTGTGAAATCAGATGGAGCTGAGTATGGTTATGGCCTGGATCTCTGTTATATATCATATCCGATTATGGCTATCGTTACCTTAATCACGCCAGTATTTATCATGACACTGACTAATATTATCTTATTTGTCATTGTTTGCTGTCGCATAGGAAACCATAAATCTGTCAAGTCAGTTAAGTCCCAGCTCAATAAAAGTAAAGTTGTTGCAAAGTTGTCATGTTTGACCGGAAGTCTATGGATCGTGGGTTTTGTAAACTACTGGTTAAAGTTAAAGGCCCTGGAATATTTGTTTATATTACTAAATGCTTCCCAGGGTGTTTTCATTATGGCATCGTTTGTCTGTACAAAGAGGACTTTCTCTGTGTTGCGACACAAATTCAACTGCACCAAATGTAACAAGAAACAAAACCTCGACTGTGCTCACAAAACTTCTTTTTAACTTATTTTGCTGATTCAGACTCTCTCTCTCTCTCTCTCTCTCTCTCTCTTACAGTTTATTTAGATACGCAAAAGTATGTACTACATATGTAAAGCGGCGTAGGGCTGGTGACAAACATGTTGATGGTACAAGGATGTCAACAATGTTATTCAAGTCACTATCTTGAAAATTCGATGGTCACTACAATGACTTCATTTACAAAATGAGCCTACGGATGACTGACGTTTGGAATTATTTTCAAGGTCGTTTCCTTCCTCAGTCAGGTGTATTTCTACAAATCACTTCGTTAACGAGATCAAAGCAAAGACTAAACGGTTTCTGTGATGGGCCTACATTATTTTTCCCTCCTCTATGACATCTGTTACCATCTGACTTTCAATGACGATAGCCCAGTTACCTTAATGTACACACAAGACAATTAGCATGATTACCTGTTTGTTATCTTAATATTTTACGTCAATGTCGTTGTAATTGTTAATCAAAGTATAGTTCTGTATGAATCTTCTGTAGTCGGAAAATTACTCTTCAGAGTAAATGTATTTTGTTGATGTACATGTAACAAACTTTAAATAAATATTATCTTACTTAGTCTTGGAATGGATAAATAGCAAAAGTTTCTTTTTGCTTTGTTTGTTTTTGTATTCATTATAGAATAATCTATCATTTAAACTCGCTGTCGCTTTGAGCTACACCAATTAATTCTGGCCAAGAAAAATACAATTTGTGGAAATTGCTCTCAGGTATGGTCTAGAAGAGTATGCTTTATACGATTGGGTATTTTCTTCTTTTTTTGTTTGTCCGTCTGTTGTACTTTACTTCTTTCAATGTTTATAGATAAATTTTAATACTATCACAGGAGTTCGCGTACCTATCAATTATACAGAAATTTTCATTAAATAAAAAAATACGTAATAAGTATAATAATAACATACGTATTACGTATTCTTTTATTTAATGAAAATGTCTGTATAATTGATAGGTACGCGAACTCCTGTGATACTATGAAGAGGCAGGTATGTTCATGGTCAGTTACAAGCTGGCTTTTGTCTAGCTTGCTAGTTTTGGGTAATTTTCTGTTTTATAATAAGACCTTGCATTTTTCGAAATTTATGAATGCTACTTCAAAACCCATACATTATTCAACGGCCTTACTAGATTTTCCCTTAAGATATGCATTAATGTTATGCTTTATTATCTACTATGTCAGAATGTTCATATTAGTATGATGAATTTTAGTGCTATATACTACTCTGGTTTCATAAATATTCGTGGAGCACCAATTTTCGACGATTTCGTTGTTGAGCAGATCCACTAATTTTATGTTCACTGAAGTACGAAATATGTTATTCATTTGTAAAGCAGTGCTTTTGTCAACGAAATTTCGTATCCTCGAAAACGTCTGTTTTACAAAATCCACGAGAATTGTTGCCAACGAAATTAATGAAACCACAGTATTTTTTGTTACATGCAATAAAAGTACTTCTTTTCTAATGATGAGCCTTCTGCTTATTTTTTGTATAAATATACAAAATTAATATGCGGACGACACTTTTTTTATTCAGATCTTTGAACTTGTCATTAAAGGCATCATATACAAAAGTGTAATATTAATGTTCGGAAGGTTAAAAAAATTCTGGGGGGGGGGGGGG